>CAUYON010112062.1:0-41830 GCA_963573935.1 Arctocebus calabarensis | reverse complement strand
GGGGCATCACCATACTAGATTTTAAGCTGTCCTAAAAAGCCATAGTGGTCAAGACAGCATGGTATTGGCACAAAAATAGAGACATAGACATTTGGAACACCTTACAACCACCTAATCGATAAACCCATCAAGAACATACCTTGGGGGAAAGACTCCCTATTCAATAAATGGTGCTGGGAGAACTGGATATCCACATGTAAAAGACTGAAACCGGACCCTTACCTTTCTCAACAACAATAAAAATAAACAAATGGGACTTAATTAAACTCAAAAGCTTCTGCATAGCTAAGGAGACAACAACCAAAGCAAATAGACAACCTATGCAATGGGAAAGGATATTTGCATATTTTGAATCAGACAAAAGCTTGATAACTAGGATCTATAAAGAACTCAAATTAATCCACATGAAAAAGCCCTTCTCTCCACATCCACACCAGCACATGCAGTTTTGAGATTTTGTGATGTGGGCCATTCTCACTGGGGTTAGATGGTATCTCAGGGTGGTTTTGATATGCATTTCTCTAATAATTAGGAATGATGAGCATTTTTTCATATGTTTGTTAGCCATTCCTCTGTCTTCTTAGAGAATGTTCTCTTCATGTCTCTTGCCCATTGATATATGGGATTGTTGGCTTTTTGTTGTTGTTGTTGTTGCAATTGCCATAGCAGTCTTCTTCATGAAGTCTTTCCCCAGGTTGATATCTTCCAGGGTTTTTCCTATGCTTTCTTTCAGGATTGTTATTGTGTCATGCCTTAAATTTAAATCCTTTATCCATCTTGAATCAATTTTTGTGCGTGGAGAAAGGTGAGGGTCCAGTTTCAGTTACATGTGGATATCCAGTTTTCCCAGCACCATTTATTGAATAGGGAGTCTTTCCCCCACGGGTCCCACTTCTGATGCTTCAGCGGTGTTTACTCCACCCTGCCCCGTCCCGTGACAGTCTGTTTACTCTCTCCCTTCCCACTGTGCCAGGAGCCCTCTGCCTGTGCACATTGTCTAACTGACCTTTGCAGCTTCCTCAGACTTGCCCCTGAACTTGCCTAGTGGCTATTGAATAAAGGGAGCTAGACTGATACAGTCAGACACAAGGAGAGGCTAATGCCAGAGCTGCAGGGACAGATGAGGGGTTTCAGAGCCTGAGCTCCAGGACTCAGCGGGTTGGAAGAGGGCACGTGGGCCTTGCAAATGTGGCCTGGTGCCCATCCATGGGCAGAGTCTGGGCTCTCTGGGCCCCCTCCTAGAAGCCTCAGGTTCCCCTTCCTAAACTGGAGCCGGCTCCTTCCTTCTCTCTAGTCCTAGGGAGGGTATCTGAGGGCCCTGCAGCTTGGAGCTATATTGGGAAGTGGTAGTGAGCAGGGTGGTGATTGGGGGATGTTTTAATGGATCCAAGGAATGAGATTCAAACTCTGAGGACTCTGACACAGGCACAGAGGCTGAGCTCATTCCCATCAGCCCCCCAGAAGCCCAGCCTGGGTCAGGTCCCTGGGGACACCCCCAGACTGCCTGGCTGCACTGAATTTGTTACTGTCATTGCATTTCCAGGCCTTCTAATGAGCTGCTAATGAGCTGTCAGCTAATTATGAGAATTAAATGGGGCAGCGGGGCTGAGGAGAGTTTTGCTGAAAGCTTCTGGGGTATCATGGGGAGGAGAGGTCCCAATCAGCCTCCTGGCCCCTCACACTTAATTTGGCCCCAGCTCTCCTGTAGGTGGGACAGAGATATTTGCCCTTGGGGAAAGAGAGGGAGAACTCTGGCAATCCCAGAATAAGGCAACTCCATCCCCCCAGCTGGGGAGGGGCTGCACCTGAGGGCAGCACAGGCAGGTCTAATTCTCTGTGTGACCACAGGCCAGTCCTGCTGGGTCACGTCTGTAAAAAGGGTCTGGAGGAGGGGAAGGACCAAACCAGGTGATCTCTGTAGGCCCTTCTTCCCATCTCAGTCCAGTTGTGACCCTGTGATGCCTGTTTACAGATGTAGCTTAGTTGCCTTCAGTTCTGTGAAAACAGAGGCTGCCTGGGGTCACATAAAATGATTGGTGAACCCAAGTGGTGAATTTCTTTCCTTCCTTCCTTCCTTCCCTCTTTCCTTCCTTCCTTCCATTTTTTTTTTATTAAATCATAGCTGTGTACATTAATGCAATCATGGGGTACAATGTGCTGGTTTTATATACAATTTGAAATATTTTCATCAAACTGGTTAACATAACATTTTCTTAGTTATTGTGTTAAGACATTTATATTCTGGGTGGCGCTTGTGGCTCAAGGGGGTAGGGTGCTGGCCCCATATGCCAGAGGTGGCAGGTTCAAACCCAGCCCCAGCCAAAAAACAAACAAACAAACAAAAAGACATTTATATTCTACATTAGTAAATTTCACATGTACCCCTGTAAGATGTGCCGTAAGTGTAGTCCCACCAATTAACCTCCCTCCTCCCTTCCTCTCCTGCTCCCCTTTCCCCATAGTCTTGGGCTATAATTGGGTTCTTTCTTGTCTTTCTTTCCTTTCTCTCTCTCTCCTTCCTTCCTTCTTTTTCTTTCTTTCCTTTTTTTTTTTTTTTTGAGACTGGATCTCTCACTCTATTGCTCTAGCTAGAGTGCATCAGCATCACCACAGGTCACTGCAACCTCAAATTCCTGGCTTCACAAAATCCTTCTGCCTCAGCCTCCCAAGTAGCTGGAACTACAAGCACACACCACCACAGCCAGCCAATTTTTCTACTTTTTGTGCAGAGTCTTGCTCTTGCTCAGGCTGGTCTCAAACTCCTGACCTCAAGCATTCCTCTGGCCTTGACTTCCCAAAGTGCTGGTGAGCCACCGTGCCTGGCCCCATGTAGAGAAATCTTTAACCAATAGAAATAAGTGCATATGTTGACCAAAGCAGGTGCAAGAATGTTAAGAACAGCTTTTTTCATAATAGAACAAAACTGGAAACAACCACAAAGTCCATTAAAAGAAGAAAGGAAAAAGAAACTGTGGCCTATTCATACAATGGGGTTGTATGCAGCAATGATAAAGAACAAATTACTTATACAGGAAGCCTGCATTTTATATGGTTCTGCATTTTACGTGGCTCAGTTACCATGGTCAGTCTACCTAAAAAGTGGTTCAAATTCTAGTCACTGTATTATTGGCATGTTATGGACAGAGTAGTGGCATAAAGTGCGAACTTTCCTCCTCGCTCTCAGTTCACAGGTTGCCCCATAAATAACAGATATGTACCATGATCAATGATTATATTACTCTTTCCAAGGATATTGGTAATTTGACACTGGTCATCTGCTATTCATGTCACACACAGACTGCCAAGTGCATAGTTGTGTTGCCTTCTTATCTCCAAGTTAGAATGCCATGTGACATTTTACAAATATTGTTAATTGAAAGAAGGAATTGGTTAACAAAGACAAAAATGCAGGAAAGAAATGAAAAATGATCATGTTGGAAGTAAAATTCAAATCAATGTAAATGCAGTAGTAGAAGAAATAACTGACTATGAGAATATTGACGTGGCCATCTTCTGACTCCAGACATTCAGCAAAGGAACTTAGTGAAGGTGAACTTACTGACATAAATGAGGTTATGAAAAAAAGGATGACGATGCCCCAGAGAAAGTGACACTCACAAAAAAAGACTTCATACTAAAGGAACTTTCAGAGATATCTCATGACATTGAAAATAGCAGAAAAAAAAAGTGGTGAAAGCTGATCCAAGCTTAGAAAATAGTATGAAAGACAACTGGCCAAGGAAAGATGCTTGCCCAGATTGTAAGTGACGTGACAAGCCCTGTTAACACTGCTCTTGATACGTTTTTTTTTTTTTAATGAAGAAATAAAACAATTTAATTCTTCATGTCGTTGATGCTTTAAAGTGCAGCATACTAAATGAGGATTAGTTTTACTGTTTTTTCCATTTCCCCATACACTTATAACCAAAAGTAAGAGAGTTTTTAATGTTTTGACAAAAAAATTTTTAAAGGGCATAGAGCAGTGCTAATTTTCCCCACTGATGATTAAGGTTACTCTTCATGATTTCAGCCTGCTCAGTCATTTTTACATCCCTCACCACCATTCAAAGAGAGGACTGCCAGACCATGCAACGGCATGAATGAATCTCACAAAGCAATGCTAAGAAAAGAAACCAGATACTTTATGATTCCTTTTATATGAAGTTCAAAAGCAGGGAAAACTAACCTGTGAGGGCAGAAGCCAGAATACTGGTTACCTGGGTGGAGGCAGGGTGCTAACTGGTCATGAGGAAGGACGTCAGGGTGTGGAATATATTCTAGATCAACGTTCTAGCTATAGTTTCAGGTATGAAAAAATTTGTAAACAAAAAACAAAACAAAACATTGAGCTGTACCCTTAAGGTTTGTGAACTTTACTGATATGTAAGTTATTCATAAATAAATAATTTATTTTGGGTGGCGCCTATGACTCAAAGGAGTGGGGCGCCAGCCCCATATGCCGGAGGTGGCGGGTTCATACCCAGCCCTGGCCAAAAACTGCAACAAAATAAATAAATTAAATGAAATAAAAACCTTAATTCAAAAGCAATACATTTATTAAAAATATAAATAGATAAATAAATAAATAATTTGTTTTAAGTGGAGAAATCTATGAGTGCCTTAGGGTTTTATGTAGCTCCTTCTTCTAGAATGTGAGAGGATTTGACCATGGCTGGGCTTTTCTTCCATCTTCAAATTCTTTGCTCACCTGGCTCCTGTGGTCTAGCCCTCCTGGTGTCCTCCCCTCTCTCTGGCTGCACCTGAGCCTCCTGTGCCTGGCTTCTGAGTGTTGCCCTTCGACTCTGCCCACCTTGTTCCTCGCTAGCTGTGCTGGCCCTGTCTAAGCAAGAGAACAAATAGCCTCCCTGGAGCCCAGGCTTACCAGAACCCTCCCTGCCCTCATTCTGCCCAGGTGTGGTCACCAGCTTGGCCCTGTCAACAGGTCTCCTCACCCTCTTGCAGGGAGGTAGGAGAGAAAGAAGGGAGGAGAAAAGAGAAGGAAAAGGAGGAAGGAACGGAGGGAGGAAAAATGAATGGATGGAAAAAAGAAAAGAAGGAAGAAAGGTCAGTCAGCTGCTGAGAAGAGGCCGCGCTGGGCACGAGCCACTCAGGGAGGATTTGGGCCTGATCCTAGCTCTAGAGAAGCGACACCCCATTAATACCTCTCTAGCCATGGACGCGTCTCCCTAATGGAGTCTGGAACTCCACACTATTAGCCACAAATGGCATTTTGAAATGGCTTTTTTTTTTTTTTGGGTGAACCCCAAAGACATTGCTAAGATTTACATTTTCAAATATATGCTGACCTTTTTTTCCTCTTTCTTTGAGTTCATTTGTCATCAGTGTATAATTGAATCAATATATTTCCCGATCAGCCCCAAGATTGAATAAGGTCACGGGGAGCCGTGTGTGGGCATTAGACATCATTATTTCACTCCGAATGAGCGGCCATGGCACGGAGCATTCCGGGCGCCAAATGAAATTCTATTAGATTCTATTACACTTTTACAATTATAGAGACGTTCCAATATTACAAGGGGAAATGAAGTCATAATAAAAAAGCCCAGAGGTGTATTACAGAGAAATGGGCACACTATTTTTCTAGTTAAAAAGTTGATGGAAGGAGCTTGACTGGCTTTTAGTTGCCAAGATGTGACCTTGTTCTCAAAACCCCTCAGTCGCTCGGCCCGGCTCTCCCTTCCTGAGCCTCTGCTGGCCAGAGAATGGTGGGAGCTAGAGCTCAGGAAGCCAGCTGACCCCTCTATTCAAACTGAGTCCAGCTTCTGGACCCCAGGGAGGGACAGACCTGTTCCAAAACAATGTCACACCTGGGTCAATAACGCAGCTCAGATACTGAACCATCCTGGGTGGGCATCTGAGTGTGTAAGAGAGAGAAGAGTGACCCACACAGGTATATGAGAGGGTGGACATGGGATCATGTGGCCTTCAGCAGCTGCCCCTCTCCCCCTTAATACAGACCAGGATGTCCAACAGTGTCAGGGGTGGGGTACCCATTCCGAGCCCCTACATACCACTGTGCCGCTGCAGCTAGCCCGTCCTAGACCTTCTAGAGGAGTTCCACCCAGCCCTGGAGCAGAGAAAGGACAGACTCAAGGGGCAGAGTCTGGAAGGACCTTCTGAAGGAGTAGAGTAGACAAACTAGACCTGGATGAACTGGGAAAATTTGGATGCAGGAATAAAAGAAGATGAGCCCTGAAGCTTAGGGGGAAGGAGAGACCAGGGTGATGAAAGGCCTGGACAGCAGGGTGACCCTGGCATGTTGAGAGTCAAGGACAATGGGATCGGGGGCAGGAACTGGGATGGAGGGCTGGGCCTCGGGGCTGGTCAGGGCTGGGATGTAACTGCTAGGAGAGGCTCACTGTGGGGTAAAGCTCAGGCTGGATGACCACTCAAGTGAGACTGGACAGGGAGACAAAGGAGGGAAGCTCAGGAGGGTCCCTTGGGCCTGCTGGGGCCACCCTAGGAAGAGGACAGTGAGGAATCTCTCAGGAACCGGCATGGAGCCCTGGTCTAGGCTTCCCTGCCCAGGCACTGCTGAAGATTGTCTGTTGGAGGGATGAGCGCGTTTTCAGAAGGTTTTCCAGGAACACTGTGATAAATGGATGATGGTTCAGTAACTTTCCACTTCCTCTCTCAAGAGGTAGTTTATATTCTCCACCTATTGTGAGAAGCAGATTTCTAAAGATGGGCCCCCAAGATTCCTGACCCCTACTTGTTCAATGATACTCCAGAGAAGGGTTTGGTGGACAAAATTCAAGTCTTGTCACATCAGCTGACCTTAAGATACAGAGATTATCCAGGCAGGCCCGGACCAGTCAGGTGAGTCCTTTGAAAGCATAACTATTTCTGTGGTTAGCTATAGAAAAGGCAGTCAGAAGGCCTTGAAACAGGAGAAGAAGGAGCCCGGGGGCTGCTCCCAGGTGTCCACTGCACTGTGGCTAGCTTAAAGATGAAGGAGCCACGTGATGGGCAGCTTCCTAAAGCTGGGAGCCACCCCGGCTGACAGACAGCAAGGAAATAGGGACCTTAGTGCTCTAAGGCCTTGGAATGATCCTCAAACCTCAATAGCAGTAATGAACTGGAAGGACAGCCCCAGCTCCAGAGAAGGCAGCCTGTGGGCCCCTCGACTTCTGCCTGGGAACCGGACCCATCACCCTGTGCTGGACAGACTTCTGACCTGCAGACTGTGGACTAATGTATGGGCATTGTCTATGCGCCCTTTCTCTTGGCGTCACCCCCTGGATTCACAATGACCTTCACCATGAGCTGCCAGGCAGTCTCCTGGTAGAGGCATCCTCCAAGAAAGCTGGAGCCCTATGCCCACACCTTGCTCTTAGGAATGTCCTTGCCTTTGTCCAGCCAGCTTCTGCCGGCTTCTGTCACCCCAGCCGCTGGTTGTCTTCTCTCCGCAGCATCAGCGGCTCCAGCAGGCCTGTGACCTCAGACTTTCCAGGAGGGTAGCAGACACCTGCGCCCAAACTCAGGGAACACAGGGCCTGTCCACTCAAGAACCCCTCTGACTGCCTGACAGCCATCCCCCACCCTGGGGACATGGAGGGGAGAGGAGTGACTCTGTGCGATCTCTCCAGAGAAATCCTTGCTTCTCTTGCTCACCAGCTAGAGATAGGCGACTGGGTGAGGGGCATGGGGTCCACGTAGGCCTCCACTTAGCAAGTCTTGCTGGATCACCCAGCCCCTCCCTTACAACAGGGCATCTGCGCTCCTGTTTTTCCTAGTTTGGGGCCTCTCACTGCCCTACTAAAGTTTACTTTGAAGCAATCTCAACTTTGTAACAAGTGACAAGTGCAGTATGCATAGGTTTTCTACCCTGAGCTATTTGAAAATACGGTTCCTACACGACACCACATCACTCCAGATGTTGCTTCGGTGTGTATTTCCTTCAATACATCCTCCTTCTACACAGCCAGGAAAATCAGCACATTAACGCTGGCCGACAGCGGCCAGTCTTCAGACCCCTCTCTAGTTTCCCCAGTGCTCTCTCCAGTAATATCCTTTCTAGCAAAAGGATCCAGCTTTCTGGATCCTGGGTCTCCTTTGGTTGTCACGTTTCTTTCGATATGGGGATAGTTCCTGCTCTTTCCTGACCTTGTCACTTTTAAGATTACAGGCCGATATTTGGTTGAATGTTTCAGAGTTAGATTCAGGTTCTGCATTTGGGGCAGGCCTTTGACCACAGGGTCCCCTTCTATGCAGCCTATCAGGTGAACACAGTTTTGATTTGTTCTATTATGGATGTTCACTTTGACCATGTGATGAAGGTGGTGTCTGCCAGCCTTCTCCACTGTAAAATTACTCTTTTCCCTTTGTAATTAATAACTATGTGGGAAGGTATTATGAGACTATGTAAATATCCCGTCCCTCATTAAATTTGCAATTCATTCACTTATGTCAGCATAGATTCATGGTTTCCTATTCCTTCAGTGGGTTATAAACTGCTACTATCATTATTTATTTAGATGTTCAGATTGCCCTAGATTTGGCCAGCGGGAGCCCCTTCAAGCTGGTTTGTCACAGCTCTGGCCTCCCCTTCACTGTTCAAGTCTGCTTCTGGTGGTTGCTCAGGCAAAAATGTACCTGGACGACCTTGACTTTCCACTCTCCAGCCTTCCCGTAACAATACCTCCAAGATCCAGGGCTATATCCTGAGTGCTCATTTCCATCACCACTGCAGTTGATTAAAACTTGACAGGTTGGACCTGGGCTGGAGGGCAGACCTCAGAGCCTGGCCCCAGCTGTAGCAGATCGAGGTTGAGTCAATGGCCTCCTGGACCCCCCGCCTGCCACCGATGTGCAGAGGCAGGGCTGGGTTATTGGCTCAGAGAGTCCAGGAAACTTCTTCATGTGTGAGTGGAGGGGCTGGCTTATTCTCAGGGCTTGGGCTGACACTCCTAGGTCCCAGACCCTAACATCTTCCAATGTGGGTCTTCCCTGTTGTCCCGGGAAGAGCAAAGGCTCTGTGGCCACTTGCAGGTGGCCTGTGATTCATAGGGGCAGCAGGAGATGGAGAAGGCCTGGTCGCAGCTGTGTCATAATGGAGCGCATGTGGTCAGAGTCTGGAGAAAAAAGCGGGGGCTTCTTTGAACAAGAAGTAGGAAGAGAAGCTGGCTGACACCAGGAGCCTTTGTGAGGTGGTGGGCTGGGCCCTGGGAGCCAGACTTCAGACCGTATGGCAGCTCGCCTGGGTACCTACAATTTTCTGGCTTCAGTTCCTGTGGGACTCTAGACATTCCCTAGTGAAGGTCTCTGGTCACAGACTGGGTGTGAGCTCTTCTGAGCTGATGGCCCCACATAGGGACCCCCAGCTTTCAGGAGCTGTATGTAGGGCCCAAATGTGATTCTGGAGGTCCACCGGAAAGGCTGCATTTCCCATGGGATTCCTGGAAGGGGTTGCAGGCCTCCTCTTCTTTCCCCAGCCTTCTCCTAGTGGACAGGGGTCTCAGGACCTTGCCTGTAGCTGGCCCTGCCCCTCCTGGGATTCTGAGTCCAGGTTCCGGCTGGGCAGAGGCTGGGAGCTCAAGGCTAATTGTGAATTAGGAGCCCAATTATGCCCGGCACAATTGGCTCCGCACTGCCTCCTCTTCCCGACAGACATGTATATTAATAGTTGGCACTTATTGAACCAAATATGAATATTCATCTTCATTTATATTTCAAGGCCTTTCCTCCTGGAGGCCCGCGGGGCTGCGACCAGCTCCAGCCCCATCACGGAGCTGACAGCTCACACTCCGGGGCCCTGACTCCTGGCTCGGCAGCCGCGGGCGGGCTCCCAGCTGTCCGCAAACACTCATTTGGGGGCCGGGCCCAGCGAGCTGCGGAGAATGTGTAATCGCGCTGCGTGCTGCTAATTAGGGAGCTGATGGGGCATTGAGGGCGAGAGGACGAATTCTTTAAACAGAGGACGGGAAACTTGAAGAGCTGTAATTACTTGGAGCAGAGTTCATTTCAGAACTTGGGAGCCAATGGGTCCGATGACAGGCCTGGTGGGAGGAGGGCCGCTAGTGCCCAGGAAGCAGGAACAGCTGGGCTTGGGTACCCTGGACTCAAGGCTCCACAGCTTGGGGGCAGCACCCCACCTATTCTGTTTAATGAATCTAGCTGTGAGGGGCCCACACCTTTTAGAATAGCGTGCTCTGCCTCAGGTTGGGCTTGGGGCTGGCTCCTGCTTCACCTGGGAGAGCAACTCCAGAACATGCCCCAGACATCTCTGGCCATGCAGGCACTCCCAGCTTCACCCAGGGCCTTGAAGCTTCATGACAGTCCCACTGCCCAGAACCCTGAGTCAGCAGCCAGCTGTCTGACAGCCGATATCCCTGCTTTCCAGAGCCAGCAGAGACTGAGGGTCTTAGTTTCCTAACACACAGGCTGAGTCTGACAGGAACTGCTATGAACAGAGGAAAAGTTTAGAGATTCTCCAGAACCTCCCAGGCGTGTCACCAAAAGCCTTTCATCCTTTATAGGAAGTGCCACCTCCTGGGTGCTCTTCCGCTCTTAATCTGCCTCCCCTAGCCCTAAGGCCCACTCCTGACCATAGGTGTCCCCTAAATCTTCCTGTCTGAAATCCCATTTACCCTCTCAGGAAAGCCTGGCCACCATCAACAGCACAGGATGCCTTGCCCTGTACCTTCCTCCCTCCCCAGTTCAGACTCCCCTGTCAGACAATCTTTTGGGAGCAGCTTGGGACACCCCTTCTCTCCCCCTCAGCCTCAAGGCCAGGGCCTCCCAGGTCTCATGGGACAGCTGTAGAGAGGAAGAGGAAGAGCTCCATTCTCGTGGTCAAGGGTGGATGTGGGGGACCCGGATGGTCTTACCTATCTCTGTTCCCACTGGGGCGGGTTTTGTGCCCAGCCATTCCTATAACTAATAGGCAGAGCCCAGTAAATGTGTGTGTACCTACCCCAACACCCACCCGTTTACTGGGACTGTTTGGTCTGAACCCATTCTCCTGGCTCAAAGCAGAAGAGACTTGTCAGTACTTCTATATGTGCCTACTGCTTGTTGCATGCCAACTAGTGATGATGACGGTGACAGTGATAGTAATATTGATAGCAATAAAAGCTACCATTTATGGAGCAGTTACTGTGTGCCGGACACTGGTCTAAGTACTTTACATGTATTAACTCATTCAATCCTCATATGTGGATATTATTACCATTTATTATCCCCACTTTACAGACGAGGAAGTAGAGATTCAGGAGAGTTTGGTGGCTGTTAGTAAATGGCAGAGCAGGGATTTTAATTGGAGCCTGGCCCCAGAGGCTGCACTGCTACCCCCAATCCTTGACTGTACTTGGGAGGCCACGCCTGGGGCTTCTACTGAGACTGGACAAGAAGAGGAAGGAAAGCCCCATTTTGGTAGGTTGCAAGGACAGGGTCAGAGGACAGCCAGGTCACTCCACAGGGGCTCATTAGCTGGGCACCAGCTATGAGGCTAAAGGGGGAGTCCAGGTAATACTTTCCTCACTTCTGCCTAGAGTTGTGCTAACACAATAGCCACTTGCCCCATGTGCCTATTTAAATGAATTAGAGAAAATGACAAATTTGATTCCTCAGTCACACAGCCCTGTTTCCATGTATATTCACATGAGGACTATTAGCCTCCACAATTATGAGACACCCCATACTGAATGTATGTGGCCTGCCCAGCTTGGGGCAGAACTTTGAGTTCAAAACTCTCAGGAATCTTCTCTGTAGCACCCCTGGGGTCTCAGAGCACTAACTGCCTGGCAGGGGTGGCGTGGGAAGGGGCTCTGTGGGAAGCAGGGGGGCGGGAATAAGAGCCCATCCTCACACCTGCCTCTGTGGACCGACTTGAGCACCAGAAGCTGCAATTAGCAGGCAGCAGCCACTGCCTGAACCTGCCAGTCCCTCCTCCCAGAGGCCCGGTGGCTCCCAGCAGCTTTGCTATTTTCTGCAAGAGATCAGAAACAGAAGCATTCAGGCTGTGCCTGGCTGGCTCCTCTCTCGGCGTGAAGCCTGTGCCCAGCCCTGCCAGGCTGGGCTTCCAATTATGGCAACAGGGCTAGCCTCAGAGGGGCTGGTGCCCAGCCAGCAGCCCCCAGCCCCCTCCCTAATCAAGCATTAATTGACACAGGGAGCCTGTAGGACTCACTGCACTCTCTTCTATCAGCCGTGCTTGCTGCTCTTGGGGAAAGGGCTCAGCCCTCTGTCCCAGCAAGTTTGTGACCATCTGGACAGAAGAAGGTGGCAGCTCCGTGTTCGTAGTATTCTGGAATTTCTTCATATCCCCACAGGTTGCTGGGAGAGAGAGATTGAGCCATCGCCCCAGTCCCAGACCTGTGCCTGAGCTGGGTGGGTCTGAGTGAGATGTGGGGGCTTTGAGGGGGGCATACCTGAGCGAGGATCAGAGACGTGTTCTGGAATGGTGATGTGCTACGAAATTAGGCTTCTAGCTCTGGATGTTATGTGCACAGACTGGGACACAGCAGCTTAGGGTGCTTTGGAGAAGCAAGGATGGGACAGATGAGGATGTGGGAGGAGATTTAAGGGAGAGAGGGGAGTAGACGACCCTCCTTGCTGACGGGGACACAGTTACACAGCATCCTCATCTTGGCAGCTCACTCTGCAGTCTGCAAAGTGCTTCCTCCCGGTTTATCACTGCAGCTTTGAGAGGCAAGCAGAGCGGGACTATCATCCCCATTTTGCAGGAGGGGAAAAATGAGTTGCCAGAGGACACACAGGCCCAGAAATGGTGTTGAAACAACCACCCGGCTATGGGCAGGGACTGCCCATGGAAATATTAGCCCTTCATGCTAGGAGTGCCACTGCTACAGGGGTCACATTTGGTTCCAAATGGCCTGAATTCAGAGCTGTGGCTGACATTTTATTTGGAGTTTTAGGGACTGTTTGAGTTAGCTCAATGCAAACCTACTTGAAAACTACTCCAGATGAATCTGATCCAGACTGCAAGGGTAAAGAGATGCCCTCCACTTCCCTAAGACTCCCCCAAAGAAGACCCCTCTATCTGAGCCAGGCAAAAAGCAATAAAAAAGGGAATTTGGGACCCTAATTAACACATTGGAAGGGATTTCATTTGGGTTGTTGATTTCTCTGTAGGAACTTGATAATGGGGAGAAGCATGTGAGGTTCAAATTTGGGGTCATTTATCCATTGCTGCTTCAGCTTCTATGGCATGTTCCCTGTGGTGCGCAGTGCGAGCCCCTCTGCTCAACTAGGAGGATAGTGCGGCTGATTGTAACTCAAGATGGGAAACAGAAAGAGGTGGTGTGAATTTTTGGCTTTAGTGTATGGATGGCCTTGGAGTCCATTAACGTCCTATTCTAACCCATCTCGGAGTCTTTGGGGGCTGCAGCTTCTCCCATTGGCATCGATGGAGCTAGGAACACAACTGTCTGGAAGAGACGCTGATTGAGCCCCTAGGGAGGCAGCCATGCCCCTGCCAGGCAGACCAGAAAGTCAAGAGACAAAAACACGATGACCAGCTAAGGATATGCTTCACTGCCCCTCTGGAGTCAGATTGTCCTCTGGCCACCATCCTCCCAACTTCCTCTGAAGGAGGGCTTTGCCAAGCTGCTTGATCAGAACCCAAAACACTGAGTGGGCCATGGCCACAGCCCGAATGGGCACCAGCTCAGTTTCATGTCATCTTGCTGGCCCAGCCAGGGCACACGCCCTGAGTCCTGAGACCACTTCTCCTCTGCTCATCCCTCTGGTTCATGATGCTGGGAGGAAAAGGGGACTCAAACCTTTTCCCTGTGTGTTGAGAGGAATCTCTCTCTTTTCTCCAGGCCCATCCAAAGTGTGATGCCACAGGTAGATCTGGGGGACTGAGAGGCCCCACTAAGGATGTTGAGCTGCTGCTCCATGTTCCAGGCGTTTGAACCCATCTGCTAAGAGCACTGAGCCCCAGGGGCATCAGGCATTCACACAGCACAGCTGCTAAGGAGGCAGGGTTCTGATTCCCAGCCACTTGTGCCCCCTCAGGAGCCCTGCAGAAGGACGGTGTGTGGGGTAGGATGCCGGTATTCCTGGGTCCCTGGCAGAAATCATCTCCAATAGGACCAAAACCTCACCCTTAACCTAGAATGGTTATTAACATATTAATTAATATTTAAAAACTCATTACGCCTTGATGATGGCTTCCTTAATCTGCTTTTATATTAATTGCAGCCACCCAGGAGCAATAACCATACTTATGTGGCAAAATGGAATCATTCTACTTAATTACCGAGGAGGTTTTACAGGCAGTCTTCAAAGCCCACAAACAATCAGAGAGTTGATGTGATGTCTTCTGTTTAGATTTTCTCTTAAATTGGATGCTATCTTGGTTAGGAAGCTTTTTTTCTCACATTGTGCTGAGAACTTCCCCTCAACACCCCTTTTTCCTCTCCCTTATGCCAGCCTGGAGCACCTGGTCTTCCCAAGGGGAGGCCCTTAGGAGAACCTGTCCTGAGGCTGTGGACCTGGGGGAGGAGACTCTAACGCTCACCCTGCACCTTGGTGTGGTCACCCCCCAACAACACCACAGGCTGACATCCCAGGCCTGGCAAACTCTCTCCCCGCTCAGGGTCTGCCTGTAAGTCCTCTGTCCCTGGTGGCACCAGTCTCCTAGGTAGGCTGTGCCTTTGACCTCCATGACCCTGGGGGTGATCCTGCCAGGTCTGGCCACAGTTCCCCACCTCCCTGTTACCTGTAGGCTTATTCTGAACAACTTTCCCCCCAAAACCAATGCCCAGCTCTAAAAAGGGCCACACAGCCACTACCTGCCAGCTGTGCCCACTGCCAGTGGGGTCCTGTGACAGCTGTAGAGGCAGCTCAAGTTTAGTTTGCTGGGACAGTTACAAGTGGAGAGGGTGATGGGACACCAGGCCCTGCTTACCCCTTTCCAGCCCTCAGTCCCCGAGCATCTCTAAGGGTTTAGGATTTCTGTCATGGGCAGGGAGCCCTAGTGGGATGAGCTGTACCTGCTTCCTTCAACTTCAAGGTGACAGAGGTGCTCGGGGTATCAACCAGGCCAGATGAGCCAGGAGTGTTGAGGCTGGGGACAAGTGGACCAGGAGTGGCATCTGTCTAGGAGATTGGTAGGTATCTGTCAGCCCAGCATGCTGCTCCCACACCCACATTCCTGCTGGGCCTGGCCTTGGGGAAGCCCCTGAGGCAGGAAGAGAGTCAAATAGTGTTGAGAGATGGAATCAGTTTCCTGTGCTTTAGAAATTATGGTGAAGTGACAGGCAAGGAGATTGGTGACTTCCTTCTGTGGTGCTGATAACACTGGGGCTCATTCATCACCTGTGCAGGGGTGGCCTGAGCCTTTCAGAATCCCGGCAGCTCTAAAGGGTCCCCTGAGACTTTCGGGTCCTGGTGAAGCCATGCCCTGGGGGACATATGTAGGCCAAGGAGAAAGCCGGACCTGAGTTAGGAGTGGGGGGGGGAGGGAGGGGGAGATTAAAAGAGGGGTGGGGAGAGTTTTAGGGTAAGGCTGGACTTAGGAGAGGGGTCAGGACAAGGCAATGGAATTGGTGTTTCATACCTTCAGAGGGAAGGTATTTTGTCCTTGAGGAGGGTAGAGTTAGGGTTACACATGTGACCAGGTTGGGGGGGGGGGCTCTTCACTTAGGCAGTTCTTGTTTAGTCATCTTATCTGGGGACCCTGATAGAGGACAGGACCAGGCATGTCATCCCAGGATCAGCTCCCCCTCAGGGACCACCAAGGGCTTCCTCCTCTTGTTTCTAGCCCGCTGTTCTGAGCTTTCTGTCCCCTATCCTCATCCCAGGGCCTCTCCTGTCCCAGCTATTTCCTAGAATAAGGCATGTTGGAGGCTGTGACCCTGTGGAAAGCCCTGAAATCAAAGGTCCTTGTTACTTATGTTGCTGTCAGTGTGGGCAGGACACGCCATCTCCAAAGTACAGTGTAATAATTCTTCATCTGCCCTCTTCTTTCTGGCCACAGTCATGGGCACCAGCCTACACCTGCCACATAACTGCAAACCCTGTCCCCAGCTCTGGTCAAGGTTCCTCTGTCACAGGCCTGGCCACCCCTGTCCTTGGTCACCTGTGGACCCTCACCTTTCAGCCTATCCCTTCCTCCCTGAAGGCTAGAACCATTCTTGGAGTCTTCAAGTGGAAGATGAGGGTGGCTGGCACCAGGGAGTGGTATGGAGGAGACCAAAGTCCCTGCAAAGGAAGGGGAGACAGGAGCTGTCAACCCCTGAGGGCACTTGCTACGTGCCCCAGCACATGTGTGTCAGAATGGAGCAGGGCAACAACAATGGCCTGACCCTCTCTGTCCTGGTGCCTGCGTGTTGGCTGGGGTCCGCTGCCCACCTCTGTCACCACAGTCCTGGATCCAAATTCTGTTCCACCTCATTCCCCCTGGATGGCCTTTGGTGTTGAGTCATACACCAAAGCACAGCTGTTCAAAGCCTCAGTTTCCTTATCTTTAAAATGGGAATTCTCAGGTGGCCTATTGGGCAGTGCAGCTCTGAGGATTGAGTGAGATAAGGCAGCACACGCTATAGTGACCTCACCTTTGGGGACCACAGCTTGTGGGGCCTGTGGTGGTTGTCTCGGGGCAGGATCCACCAAAGCAGATCCTGAGATGATGCAAGGGATTTATAAAGGAAGATCTTCCAGGACAGTGGTTCTCAATCTTCCTAATGTGGCCCTTTAATACAGTTCCTGTAGTCGCGACCCACAGTTTGAGAACCGCTGTTCTAGGAGAAGCCTGTAAGGAGCGGGAAGGGAGAGAAGCCAGGCTGGTGAAGGTAGGGGTGGGGTGGGGGGAGTATTTTAGGCAATTTCAGTTCCCCAGAGGGTAGTGTCAGTCTGATCCTTCATGGGAATGCTAGAGCTAAATTGTGCTTCCCAGGGCCAGGGAGCTGGGCTTCAATATGCCCCTGTTGCTCATTGGCCAAGGCTCACTCCAGGGACGTTCACTCCAGACAACTGGCTCAGCTGTTCGAGAGACGCCACTCAGAGGATTGCATGTAGCTGGTCATAGGCACGTACATACCAAAGCTGGGGAGAAGTTCACAGAAATGGTAGAGGGGATGAGCAGGGACCAGGACAGAGCACTCCTAGTGTCCACTGTGGCGATTTTGAATGTGGGGCTGAGTGTGGGGTGACTGAGAGGCAGCCAGCTTGAGATGAAGCAGGAAGTAGCTAATTCTACACTGGACAGACCCAGATACCGAGATGAAAGGCTCCAGGGCACAAAGCATTCTCCAAGAAGGGAGAATGGAACAATAACAATTATCCTATACCAGATACTATTTTAAGGGCTTTATATAATATAATACTACTATCCTACGAGATAGAGGCTATTACTGTCCCTGATTAACAGATGAAGAAATTGAGGTTTGGCAAAGTCAATCAACATGCTCGAGGTCACACAGCTAGCAGTGAAAATGACCAGCAAGAATGGCCAGAGATGAGAGGGAGGGAGCTCCTCCCTGGTGGGGAGCTGGCTGGGCCAAGGTTCCATCTGTGCAGGCTCTAGATTCTAAGTAGGTACCTTGCAGAATTCAAACCTAAGTGACAAGGATAATACTTTGGGTTTTTTTTGTTATTGTTTGCCCTGGGGGTAGAGTGCCGCAGCTTCATAGTTCACAGTCTAAACTCTTGGGCTTAGGCAATCTTCTTGCCTCAGTTGTTCATTTTTAGTGGAGATAGGGTCTCACTCTTGCTCAGGCTGGTATCAAACTCCTGAGCTCAGGCCATCCACCTGGTTTGGCCTCCTAGAGTGCTAGGATTACAGGTGTGAGCCACAGCACCTGGCCAGGGTAATAATTTAAAAAAATGAAGTCATGTGGTTTTCTTCATTTACTTAAATGTCCCTCCACTGCCACCTGCTTTGTTGAGCCAGAGGCACCCACAGGTCAGGGATGCTCAAAGCAGGAATGCAAAGAGGGAGGCTCAATGTGTAGCCTTCTAAAACAGGGCTTCAGGGTCCACTATGAAACAGACACAGCAAATGAGTGATGCTTAATTGAGAGAGAAAAGATTTTCAAATTCCAAACGTTTTTTTCACACAACTGAGTCAAGCCTGGTAGCTTTGGATCTTGGAGTTTTACTCCAAGCCATAGCGTGAGGAAAGTGGAGGATGTGACGATGAGCAAGTCTCCCTCTCCACTGCCTGGAAGAGGAAGCGGAGGGAGGAGAGACCCAGGAAGGGAAGCAGAGGGGGGAGGCCCAGTCGTCCTGCTTGGCTGCTCCCTGGTGCTGCAGCTCGGGGAGGGTAGACTCAGGCGAGTACTGGAGGGGTTGGAACGTGAGTGCCATTTGTCAGGTGTTACGGTTTCTCTCTCCTTCCAGACATGGGACAGGACTGGGTCCTGGCTCCATGGTGTGGCCACTTGACTAGTTCTGGTCAAAGCATTGTGAGTAGAAATGACATGCCTTTGCCAGGGTGGAGCCGAAGTAAAATCCTCCATTGTTCTCCTTTCTCTCTAGCAATGTCCCAGACAGTGTCTGCTTCAGCAGCCCTGGCCCTGAAGTGAAGAGGTGATGAAATGGAACACCAGAGTTCCCAGCTGACTTGTCATGACAGGACCAGGAACTAAGCCTATGTGGCATGTCACTGAGATGTGGAGAGTGTTTGTTATCACAGCATGGCCTCGCTCATACCCGGCTGGTGTGGACTGCTCAACCAGAGGCCACGCCAGGGTTCAAGGACTGAGACCCAAGTGGGCACCAGGCACTGGTCCAGCCATACTGCCTGAGACCCATGAAGCCCAAGAGGGAGCAGGGGGTCCAGAAGCCTCCTCCATGTCACCATGAGAGGTGTGAGCTCCCCTGTGACCCGCTGTCATCTTAGGAAGAAGGAAATAGAATGAAGAGAGATGGAAAGAAGAAAGAACTGACGGAGTCTTTGAATTTTCAGACTGTTTATGCAAAAGATGTTGAGTTAACCTGAAAGAGACCCTTTTAAACTGGAAAAGGCTGAGCTATCTTTATTAGTAAGTTAAAGTATTTCCTCTCATCTGTGGGAATATGAGCTCAAGAGCAAGATGAGATGAATTATAGAAAATAAAAGTCTATGATTTTGCACATCCGAATGTATCAAATTTTGCAATTTTATGCCTGCCAAACTCAGTTCTACCTAACTCCAGAGCCTGAGCCTTGCTGTACCTTACTGTCCCCCAAATGCCACCCTCCCAAGAAGGAAGGGCCTGGCCCAGAAAGATCAGCTCAGGGTGTGTGGGGACCCTTTCATGCAGCTGATGAGTGCTTTGTCTTAAAGATAAAGAGAGCTGAGGCAAGAGTGGTTTCCCTGGATAGCAGAGCCAGCCAAGCTCACGTGGGAGCTTCAGTGGGAACAGGGCCTTTCCTCATGGATCTCCTGCCTGCCTTCCCCTTGGACTCTGTTCCAGAGCTCCACACCACAGTCTGCCACTGGCATTCGAACCAGAAACCCAGGTCACCCTGACTCCTCCTCCCACTCACAGCCCTCTGTGCCACCATGTGCCACCCGCAGGCCCTTCCTTCCCCACCCCACGCTGTGCCCCTGGAGGTTGACCCTGTGGACTGCTTCATGTTGTGAGAGTTGTTCTCTTCCCACCGCTTCTGTCCTGCGGGGTCACCATGCGCCCCCCGTGTCCCTTAAATGAAGGGCAGCCTCTCTTACGTGGCATCACACAGCTCCTCCCTCTGGGTTCCAGGACACTCTCCCCCTCTCCATTCTGGCCTGGGGATGGTAATGGCTCCCCACTGTTCCCAGCTCCAGGCGACGACACCATCATCTCTAGTTCTGCTTAACCCTGGTCACACCTGTGAAAACAGTCCATTGATTAAACTGTTCTCATAGTACTGAGTTGGAGGCTACCATCTATTTTCCACCAGCATGTGACTTACAGGACTTCCCTTGAATGGCTTCTATAATGATAAGAGATAATGAATATAAACCACAAAGATCAGACACCTGGTACACAGTCTTTGCTCGATTCATGGAAGTTTGATACTTCCTAAATGTGGCTGGGAGCATCATTTCTATCCCCATAGCCACTGTCTGGGAGAGGTCTCCTTCGTCTTTTTCCTGCCCCTTTTAAATGTCCTCCTTGGCCTCCCTTCCTTGAGTCTCACTCCTTTCCTTTTCTACCAAATGATGCTGCTGAAGCTCACCATCCATCGTGGCACTCCCTGGGTGGAGGCTGAGCTCCCCTGCCTGGCCCACAAGGTCCTCTGTGGCCTTACCCACCTGTCAGACAAACAGGCAAGGAGTCTCACTTGACACTCTCCTGGCAAGGGACCATGTTCCCCACCTCCCCAGCTTCCCTGTGCTGGAGCTCTCAAATCACATGCTATGGATACATTTTTCTGCTTGTCTCCCTCATTAGGCTGTTAGCTCCATGAAGAGCAGTAGTCTGTCTCTCAGCATTTCCCCAGCAACAGCCTAGGCCTTGGCCACAGCAAATGCTCAAAACATATTTGTGGAAGGAAGGAAGGAAGACAAAAGTTTAATGGCATCTCTCCTGTGCCAGGCCCTGGGTACATTATCTTCTGTTTGTATAAGACAGCCTGGCCTTTCATGGTGCTAATCTAGGCACAGTGGTTTTACGACTAATAAAGCCAGAACTTTCTAAGCGATGTTAAGATTAGAAGGCTGGGGTTATCAACATTTGGACTGTGAACCCTAGCAGGACAATAGATTTTTAACTCAGACTCTGCAAGGCCTCTCTGGGGAAGCCCTAGAGATACCTAGAGTCCTGGACTCTAATCTTGCTCTTCTCAGGGGCCAAGAGTGCTTGTCAGGGTGAGCAGATTTGGGAATGAGCTGAAGGTGAGTCTCTGGACTGGCCTTTTGCTGGGGATCCTGAGCTAATTTGGGGACTGTCAGGCCCACCCTAGGGGCCTTTACCAGGAAAGGGAGAGGTGGGTCCAGAGGCCAATGGGAAATGCTATGAGAAGCCCAGTCTCTGGGAAGGAGGGGTGGAGGCTGAGGACAGCCTGCATGAGGGCCTTGCGCAGGACAGGTGCTCCAAATGAGGCAGCATGTCCATGAGAACCAGGAGCACAGCCCTCCACCTCCAAGGTCATCACCCCCCCGTGGGATTTGGCTCTCAGGCAAAGGAGTGTGCAATAATGTAGACATAGGCCAAGGACTCCTTTCCACACCCTTTTGTTGTCCAGAAGCTGCTGTGGATGAGATGGAGTCAATATAATGGCCCTAGAATTAGAATCCAGATGAGACAGTCTCTCTGCCTTGTGGAATTCTTGTTCTCTGAGAAAGTGGCCTTGTTAGATACAAGGGTTCCAAGCCCTGCAACCCCCACACGGACTGAAGGCAGAGACTTTGGGCATCAGCACAACCCCTAGGCTGTGTGCTGATGCCCAAAGAGCCTGGGAAACAGGCCCCTCAAAGTCTGACCTGGAGCAAGACCCAGCTCCATGAGCCTCAGTTTCATTGGCTGTGGAACAGGGGTGTACAGACCACAGTGGAGCCAGCAGTGCGGTCTGTGGCCCTCCTCTCTGCTGAGCCCCACTGAATGTGTCCTTACCCAGCGGGGCCAGGCCGGTGTTGGGAGGCAGCCTGGAGAAATCAGGGCCCTGCTCCTGTCTCTGGCCTGCTCTGTCCTTTAGTCTCTCAGATTTTCAGTTTCCCCAACTAGAAAAAAAATGGGGAGGATAAATAACCATAGTTCGTTTTTTGAACTCTCCCGTCCCTTAAGCTTTAGTTTGCTCAAGGTCTGAAGGAAGGCTGTGTGAAGCAATAGAGGCCAGGTTCTCTAGGAGTTCCTTTATGTTAACAGCATTTCTTGAACACTGTTTCATGACAGGAATTGTCGAAGGCTCGTGGACACATCAAGGAACACAAACCAAGGTGGTCCCTAGCCTGGTAGAGACTACCTTCGGTGGTCAAGCCTGGGTTGCGAGGCCTTGAGTTTGTAAATCAAGGGGCGTCCTTTCATTTCTCTCCTGAAAAAAGACCCCAGCTCTTATAAACTGTGTTTGCTTGAATGCAAGCAATCAGAGACAGCCTGTTTCCAGGCTGTTGGAGGTGCTCATTTGCATACGGATATGCTATTTATAAACGCACTTCTATTCATGAAAGCAGGTTCCCCAAGGCCCGCAGCTGCTCACCAAGGTGCTGGCTGCGCGGTGCGCGGTCTGCGCGAAACGCACGCCTGCCCTGTGCCCTCTGGTTCTGCGCGACCTCACCAGAGGCAGCGAGCAGGTGGCGGGTCGGAACTTGGGAGAGCGGAAATGAGGATTAACCTGGCGGAGGGGCGGCGGGCGGGTCGGGGAGGAGACCCGGGAGAGGCTGGGCTCCTGGCGCTCTCTCTCCCCAGTCCGCGCACTCCTGCTCCAGCCTCAGCCCCGGCAGCGCCTCCTGAAGAGAAAGCTTGGACTGGTTCCTGAGCTGTGGCCGTGCCCTGGTCAGCCCTGGAGGCTGCCCCGGTCGCCAGGAGGGCGACTCTGCCGTGCTCAGCTCAGGGCCATCTCTCCCCTCCGCGCGCAGCCCTCCACCCTCTAAGCGCACATCTTTCTAATGGGATTAGGCTTCTCACGGGTCAGGGAACAATTTATTATTCTGCTGGCTAGAGCCAACTTTCCCTTTGAAAAATGGTTACTCCCGGAGTCGGCAATTACTTCAAAATAAATTTACCAAAGACAAAATTGTGCCTCTTGGGTCAGTAAACGACTTGCCTGTTTGGGGCTGAGGAGACAAGGTGTTTATTAAGGACCGCCTTCGTTTCCTGTGCAGGTTTTTCAGTTTGAATAATTGTCCAATTAAATATAATTTGGAAGCCGGTGCTAACCCAGCGCCTGGATTGCAGGAGGAAGAATCACTTGGAGGCGTGCATTAATAAATCCCTCGGAGCCCCATGGCTCCCCAAACCCCTCCTTTGGTTTAATTTTGAGAATTTTTTTTTTTTTTTGTCTTCCTTCAGCCTATAGCTTCCCGTTTGGAAATGAGCTTCTTTCCCCTAAAGAATTCCTAGGCCTCGCTTGGTTCCATCTGTCTGTCTGCTTCTCTCCAGCAAACAGATGCTGGGGTTTGGGGGCTGGGACCGGCACAGTGATGCTGGGGCGAAAGGCCGTGCCTTCGTGGGCCTCCACGCCTGTGTGCAGTTCTTTCCTTTAGTCATGCATTGAGTAATAAATGCCTAGTGATAACTTTATTCAGAGTCAGGGTCTGAGCTGGATGAGAAGAAAAATCAGACGCAGACCTGGGCCTCAAAGATGACTCAGACAACCCAGAGAGATGGGTCCATAAAAAGGCCATTGACTGTCAGACTAATGAAAGAAGGGTTCCTCAGGTTTTCTGGGTCACCCCTTCCATGTTGTAAATGGGGAAACTGAAGTCAGGAGATAGAAAAAGAGTCACTCAGGTAGCAACTAGGGAGCTAAGGATCCCTTTGGCCAACCAAGGTGTTTTATACAGTAATTATTGTGCTCACTCACCCAGCCTAGGGTGTAGTAAGGGAGATGGGTGGCAGCCCTTGTGTGCCCACAAGAGGTTCCACCCTCTGGGAGGGGTTTGTTGAGCTGAGGGCTCCAGAGCACAAGCAGCACCATCCTCCCAAGGCACCTGTCCCTGGTAGGAGACTCATCAAATGGACACATTGTCCTGAGTTTAGAAGCTATCTGTTCTGAGGCCAGAGCTGGGGCAGGCAGAGTCCAGGCCAACACACTGGCCTAGGGAAGGGTCTGAACCCTTTTTTCTGGTAGCCTGAGATAAGCTGGAGTAGAAACCATGACTAAGCAAAAGATGTGAGCCTGGCCACCGTGCGTGGAGCCCTCTAGAGGCTGTTGCCAGCATCCCAGAAAGCTGTGTGCTGGCCCTAGCTAGTGTCCCACACCGCCTGCCATAGTTTTTCATGCACAGAAAAATGCACCTCTGTAAGCTGAATCCTGTTCTAAGTACTGGCGCCACTGTCGTGAACAAAACAGGCAAAAATCCCTGATGATATGAAATTTAGATTGTAGTGAGGGGAGACAGACAGGCAATCCAAGCAAGTAAAGTATACAGCACGTCAGTTATAAGTGCTGTGCAAAAAAAATCAAGAGGGGGAGGGGATTGGGACTGCAGGGGAGGGCCTGCAATTTTATTTTATTTTATTTGTTTTCTGAGTGTGGGATAATCTTGTGGATATATGGGAAAATTATGACATTTCTCATACGTTCTAGCATGTGCACATCTCCATTAGATATGAAGTAAATGCCTGTTCTACATAAGAACTTTCTAGTAAGACAGAAGTCAGATATATACATATATATGTGTGTGTATATATATATATATATTTTTTTTTTTTTTGAGACAGAGTCTATGTCTCCCTTGGTAGAGTGCCGTGGCATCACAGCTCACAGCAAGCTCAAACTCTTGGGCTTAAGCAATTCCCTTGCTTCAGCCTCTCAAGTAGCTGGGACTACAGATGCCCGCCACAATGCCTGGCTAGTTTTTTGTTGCAGTTGTCATTGTTGTTTAGCTGGCCCAGGCCAGACTTGAACCCACCAGCCTTGGTGCATGTGGATGGTGCCGTAACCACTGTGCTACAGGCACTGAGCCATGGGGCTGCAATTTTAAATGGGATGGTTTAAGACAGTTTAACTGAGAAGTTAGCATTTGCTTGGAAACTTGACAGAGGTGAAGGAGTGAAGCTTGAGGATGTCTAGGGGGAAGAGTTTTCCTGTGGGAAGACAAGTGCTAAGTCCCTAGGGTGGGAGTGCACGTGGTATAGTCAGCCAGGCATTCAAGGCTGGGATGGAGTGAGCAGGGTGATGGAGGCTGGGCTGGGGGAGTCATAGAGGAAGAGATGGCAGGAGGCACAGGAAGTGGGAGAACAGGCTGAGGGCACAGTCCTGGGGCATTGCCTTCTGGCTGTTTCTGCCTGGCTGCCTTAGCCCTGTGGGTCTGTGGTGCCAACACCTCCCTGCAGGCCTAAGTGGGCTGACTGCTGGGTGCAGAGGGAAGCAAGGAAGGAGGGAAGTGGGTAGTGAGGTGGCCATGACAGTCCCCAGTAGACTGGGCCCCTCTGGCTGCCACCTGCATTCTTCCTCAGCCCCACGGGGAAGGAAGAGCAGGATTTGCCTGTCCATGTTCACAGCTGTGGAGGTGATCCAGGCTGAAAGAAAATCAATAAGATGTGTCCATTTATGTGGCACAAAGGAAGAAAGGTCTGCAGACAGAAATAGGCCGGATTCACACGCAGGCAACTTAATAAGACTTTTCCCCAGTTTGAAGAGGACGGTAATTTAGATTTGCCTTTGAACATCTCCTTTCTTGTGCCTCAATAACTCTCAGGATCAGCCTGCTTAGGAAGCAAGGGAAAGGAGATTGGCTGCCTTCTTAGAAAACAAGCCCGTTTGGGAAGGCCGCTTGCTCAGAGAAGTTCAAACACCAGCCCTGAGAAAAGATGAAAGTGCCTCGTCAGCACATCCTCGGCCCATTGATCGTGATTGAGGCCTGGGCCTGGTGCATTTGGGCTGGAGCGGGACAATGAGAACAAGGCCAGGCTGCCGGGAGGCCTCCTCTGAGCCATGGTGGTGCAGGAGATGCTCATTACCGGCTTCAGGGCTTAGTGGCCAGGTGTGGACAAGAGGCAGCTAGGCCCTGCCTGCAGAGCCGGCCTTGCAGTGCGCGCTCCGCACAACCTTGGCCCAGGAGGCAGAACAGCTCCTACCTCAGGTTGTGGCAGGCAGGACTCAGGCTGCCCTCTTGCCTAAGTTCAGCCCTGGATGAACCCAGCTCAGCCCCTTATACCAAGAATTTCTGCCAAAGAAGTCCCGAATGTCTGCAGGGAATGGGGAAGGGTTGAGCCTTGGTCTCCTGAGGCTCTGCCGAGGAGGACACAGCGCCAGCCATGTCTAGAAGAACTGTGGGCAGGGCTAGGCCATCCACTTTGTGCTACCAGGGTGGGCTTTCCTCACCTGGGCTGTTCATCCTGACAGGAATAGCTGGGTCTCAAGGTTTTAGGAACCTGAAGCTGGGTGGGTCATAGCTGTGGAAAGAGGCCCCTCAGCAGATTTTTCTGTTTCCTATTGCCCATCCCTGACCTCTGTGCCCCCATGGTACCCTTCTCCATGGAAGGCCCCATCACACTCTGCTATCATTGACCTACCCCAACTGCAGATTCCTCCAAGATGGGCACTCTGCCCCCAGACACAACACGGTGCCTGGCATGGAGCCAGGGCTGTAAATGTCTTCACTGGGCCTTTTTCCACAGGAGGGCCAGGGCAAGTGGAGGCCTTGTGTTTAGTATGGTCCCTTATCTTCCCAAGGACACACAAGAGCAGGTGGGCAGCAGGCTCCACACGTAATACCAACTCCAGCTCCAGGCCAGGGCAATTCTACCTCAGCATCTGGTGCTAACTCAGTGTCCAGCAGGGTTATAGAAGGGCTGGGAGTTGGCATCAAGGGACTTCAGCGGAAAGCCTGGCAGGCAATTGGCCCATTCCCCTCCTTCCCAGAGTCCTCCTCTGTAGACACATGTTGGTCTCTGTGCCGTCCAGTACAGTAGCCACTGGTAGCCCTGGAGTTTCTGAAACATGACTAGTCAGAACTGGATATTCCTAAGTGTAAGGTACACACTAGATTACTAAGACTTGTTATGAAAAAAGAATGTAAAATATCTCATTTATAATTTTTATGTTGACTACGTGCTTAAATGATAATATTTTGGGTTTTATAAATCCAGTAATAATATTGGGCTCAATAAAAATATTAATATTAGTTTAATTTTTTTAATGTGACTACTAGAAACTTTAAAATTATATATGCAGCTTGCAATATATCTCTATTGGGCAATGCAGCTTGACATGGGCTCTAAGCATGAATGTTCTAGGCATCTCTGACATAAGATGGGTATGAATGTACTTGGAAAGGAAACATTTTCACAGCGATGACACTTGCAGTCAGGAGGGACCAAACTTGCCTCAGGAATGGTTAATGCCAAAAGCTAGACCTTTTGGAAATCTCCTTTGGCCTTTTCTAATATTGGGAACCAATGACCTGGGCTCTGGATGAGGTCATGCCTTCAAGGGGTCTCTCTCATTGATGCTCTGGGGTGTCACTGCTGAGCAGAGGAGGGATTCTTCACTTTCCTCTTATGAAGTTCATGTGCTGTCCAATGCTGCTGTTAGAATAGGTAACCTGGTCTCCCTAAAGGATCTAGGGCCTCAGCTAGGGATCAGGAAGGAGTGCCAGTGTTGCTGGGGCTGAAGGTCTGGTTCTGGGTCCTCTCCCAGCCCTGGGCTTGCAGGATGCTCCCTGCAGTCTGTTCTCTCCAGCTGGAAGGAAGGAAGGCCCTTTGTTCCCTTGCTCATCTGGTGACTTCCTCATGAAGCTGTGGGACCCAGCTCAGTGGCATCTCCTCAGTGATACTCCCCACCCCATGTAGTTCTCTGCTCCCTCTGTCAATAGCCCACAGCCAGTGGGCTGTAATGGTCCAGCAATCCTGCTGGGGCTGGAAGCAGCCCAAGAGCAGAGCAAGGTGGGTACCCAGGCCACGGTCAGGCACAAG
Organism: Arctocebus calabarensis; assembly: GCA_963573935.1. Taxonomy (NCBI): domain Eukaryota; kingdom Metazoa; phylum Chordata; class Mammalia; order Primates; family Lorisidae; genus Arctocebus; species Arctocebus calabarensis. The sequence goes on along the minus strand of CAUYON010112062.1, from coordinate 14,348 downwards.
GCAGGTCCACATACCAAAGGAAACTGTGAGTGCGTGGACAGAATCTGGTTCTGGAACAGCCTTGGAGGGAGCAAGGGCTCTGGTGGGGACCAGGCAGATGAGAGGATGGAGAGCTTGAGAGTGATAGAGGAAAGCAGTGTGTGTTAGGGGAGCAGGGAGGAGACAGGGTCCTGGGAACTTCCGGGACCCCTGCGCTGGCTTCTCTGTGAGGTGTGAGGTCCTCCCTGCAGTTGTGGGACCAAACAGGCTTGGAGCAGCCTGGCCAAGCGGTGAGGGGGGAGCCTGGTGCCTACTGATAGGTCCTGCCACTTGGCCTCCTGGTGGCCCAGGCGGGAACCAATAGAGCAGTGGGGAGCTGGCTCAGGAAGGATAGGGGCCCCAAGGGGTCTGTAGGCATCTGAACAACTCCAGAAAGAAAGGGGCTTCAGAAGTGGGGGGGGGCGGGGAGGGAAGGAGCACATCGGAGATGGGCAGCTCCTGGTCTTGAAAGCTGGGTCTGGAACAGTGGGGTCCTTTGAGAGATGAAAATGCCAGATGACGCTGGTGAGAGAGGGGTCGGGAGGCCTCCTGGGTTGTGCTCAGTTATGGGGTGGGGCAGAGGGACGGGACAGGCCTGGGTTGGAGGAGTCTCACCAGGTTTTGGGAGAGAGACCACTGGGCCTCAAGGGCATTGTCGGAACCTCTGTCCTGCAGCAGCTCCCAGATGCAGCTATGACGTGCACAGATGTGTTGGCAAGGCAGCCAGCTCCGCCCTCTGCCACCCCCTGCCCTGGGACACTGTCCAGGACAATGGTCTGTGTTTCTACACTTCTACAAGCCATGAGGAGTGGGGGCCCTGCCATGCAGGCCCACCTGGGTGCAGACACCTGGCTCTCGCTGCAGCCTGGGCTAGATACCATCACTCTCTTCTAAGCCTTGGACTCCTCATCTGCATAATCCTTTGGGGGCAGCAGCCACTCTTGTCCATCTAGGACGGTTCAGGCTGCGGACCAGCCTTTGCCCCTTGGTGCAGAGGGGGTTCCACATATCTCAGCTGGCAGGGGCAGATCCCCTGAGCTCCTGGGCAGGGCAGATGAAAGGCATGCTCGTCCCACCTCCCTCCCCCAGCCTCCAGGCCAGTCACTTCACCTCTCTTCCTCTCCTCTGCAGAAATGTAAGAATTATTATTTTTTAAATCCTCATTGGAATGCTAATTTTGATTTTGAGTGTCTGTCATGGGCTCTTTGAAGTTTTTCAGACAAAATAAGTATCTCCTTAACAGAGGGGATTAGCGCCTACTTGTTTAGAATCCTCTGACTGAGAGTGACAACCAATTTCAGAATATGTGGGGTTTAGGGAGGCTGCAGGAAGAGAGGCCACCTCCCTTGCTGGTGGTCAGCTTTCCATAAATGGCTTAATGGGGTTAGAGTTTAACCTCTCAAACAGGGATCAGAGCCCCCAGCTTGAAAGCCAATGAGCAGCTAGGCAGATCGTGCTATTTAAATCCAGCAGGACTTGGTTAGAAGTGTTTTAGTCTCTTGAGTTTAAAAAGAACAAACCCATTTCCTTGCAAAATTTAGGGCCCACTCCATCCAGCTGCCCCCAACCTCCTCCCCAAAATGCAGGCCTTTGCTTAGCCTAGACTGGGATGCTCCTGCCTTTATGATTCCATTCAATTCAGGAGTGCTAATGGGGCAATTTGTAAAGAAAGAAATATAATGAGTTACCACAAAACCCAGCAAGGACTCGACAAACCAGGCACTTCCCATCCATCAAGCATCCAGGCATGGTCGAAGACCAGCAGCGCCAGAAATCTTGTGAGGCCCCTGGGAATGTGCCTTGCTCTGTCTGGACATGCTGCACACGGCAGCGCTGCTGACGCCTTCTTCTCCTCTGCTCTACCCTCCCAATTGTGCTGCTAAAGGGCCAGGTGACCTGGGGTGATGGTGTGGGGCGCCAGTGGAGGTGAGGGGGGATACTTAAGGATTTATTTGCTGAAGCAAAATTATCATGTAGGTCATTTTTAAAAAGTATACTAATACTGTGTAAGGGCCCATGGAGCCCAGGCCAGGCTGTGATATTTATCCAGCCCACGCTGGGGGAGCTCAGGATGGGGCTTGCTCTGTCACTAAGCCCAAGGTCATGGATGATAACAGGCAGTCTGATCCATCCAGTATGTCACATGAGGCCAAACTTTCCCCAGCCTGGTCCTGTGAATGGGCCTACGGGACCCCATCTGCAGAGAGCAGGTGATGTGCTGTGTCCACTCTGCTGAGAGAGCAGGTGCCAACGTGAATCACAGACCCACAGGCGGGGCCAGCCCCTCCTATGTTTCCGTCACATGAGGCACCATGAGACCCAGAAGAGGAAGCGATGGCCAGTGAACTCGCGTGAAGGCAGGGGCAGCCTGTGGCCCTGTGTCCATGGTGGTCCAGGGGCAGCAGGTAGGTGAGGCCAGAGACAGGCATCAGGACCACAGGCAGGTTCGTTCTCATGCTGGGGTCTGAACTGGCCCTGCCCTTCCCTTCCCTCTCTGGCCACCCACTGCCCTAATCTAGCTCAGCCTAGGGAACGCTGGATGACAGAGATTTGGGCCTGCTTGGGAAGGAGGATGGCACACGCAAAGGCCTCTCTGTGTTGAAGCACCCCTGTGCTCTCTCTCCTGCCCCTCCAGCCTTTGTGGCCCCCACAGCTGTCCTAGACTTGGGGATCTGCTCCACCAGGAGCTTTGGGAGGGCTCTTGCCAGAGATCAGGGGAAGGCCCCAGGGCCAGCAGATGGGACAGATAGGGGGTCTGGCTTCAGCAGGCGCTGCTTTGACCCAAACACTGCATGATGCTGTCCAGACTGGTTCTCAAGAGTGTTCCAGGTGGCCATGTCCGACCTTCTCAGATCCTGTTTCCTTTCTTCCTGTTTTTGTAGGAGACCAGCGTTTTCTCAAGCCCAAGAAAGTCAACCTGGAGCTTTAGAATATGCAGGTCCCACAGAGCAGGCCATAGTCATCTCCCTTGGCAGGCTAATACATAATGCAGTAATAACTAGCACAGCTTCTGAACACTGTGTGTTGATTAACTCACTAATCCTCTTGCCAGTACTACGATGAGATACTATTATTATTCTTCCCATTTTGCATATTAGGAAATGGAGGCATAGAGAAGCTAAATGATGGCTGAAGGAGATCTAGCTAGTGGATGACAGAATAAGAGTCCAGACCTAGCCAGCCCAGTGGGTGCTCTAGTGGTCACCAGTACCCAAAGGCCAATAGAAGCCAGAGATCCAAGCTTGGCATCCCACCCATAAGGCCAGGCCGAGTGGCAGAGGGGCATATTCCTGGACAGAGGGATTCTCCTGGGAGGAGTCAGTCCCAGATAGCCTGTTGGGTCTTGAGGCCAGGCACTGAGATTTCTGCTGCTTTGTGAATGGTGAGCGAATGAGGGACAGGGAGAGGACTGTGAACACAGGGCATTGACTCGGGGGAGACCCTAAAGATTATGAAGCTGACTCAATAATCATCTGCAATGTGCTGAACACTGTTCCCAATAATAATCCAGAAAAGTCTACCAGCAGCTCTGCAGGGTAAGAATTATTGGCTTCACTGAACTGAACTAGGACAAAGACTCAGAAAGGTTAAGTAACTTGTCCAAGGGCACACAGCTAATAAGGAATGCAGACAGGTTCCAAAACAGGTTTTTCTGGTGTCAGAGCTGGGTCCATGCCATCCTGGTGCCAGAGAGGAGTGGGGGCAGGGAGATGGAGAAGAGTGTGAAGGAAGGTCAGAACTCAGATGGTATGCCTGGGAGGGCGCTGAGGGCCCTTCTAGGGCTCAACAAAGCTGGGCACACCAGGAAGTCACACTTAGAGCACAGGGCCCCAGGGCAGATTGGCTCACTGCCAAATGGGGATTCCTAAGAAGGGTAGAGACCCAGCCTGTGGGAGGGTGGAGACAGGGGCTGCAGAGATTGACCTCCTCAACTCCAGGGCTGTCACTCCAAGCTTCCTCCTGGGCAATGAGGAGTTGAACCCTGTTGCTTATCAAAGGGACGCTGCACCCCACTTCACATCCATGCCATCCCAGGTTTCCTAAGCCCCAGGGGTTTTACAATTGCTTCAGCACTCCTCACTCCTCGCGTCCCTTGGGTCCCACACTCCTAAGTCTCCGTGTCCCACAGGGTCACCACTTCCTACGTCTGTCCCAGGTGCCCACCTCCTGCAGCCCGTCCTGGGAGCGGAAGGGTTACGGCTTCTGCTGCTGAGTGGAGGCTGCTGTTCCCCAGTGTTAAGCAGCTTTAGTGTCTCCTACCCCAGCCCTGATTTAAAATTCATAAATGCTAATCCTTCATAATTTACGGTTTAAAAGCAGCCCCACTCACAGGCCCCGTGGCTACAGCTCTGTCAGAGTAATTATGCCGCCAAGCTGAAATTGGACTACTAACTGAGATATTAAACAGGGGGGGAAATCCTCGCGCTGGCAGCCGACCCAATTATTCCAAATAAGCAAACAGATTAGTGAGTAATTTTCCAGTTAAATTTGGTGATTGGTGCCAGAATTGTATGTTAAATATTCAGAAGTAAATAGATTAAAGATGAAATGTGCCCCCCTTCCTTTTTCTGGGCTTAATTTACTGTGTATATTAAAACTTTTTCATGAGGAGAAAAAAAGTAAAAAAAGTGATAATTAAAAAATCCAAATAAACCCTTCTGGGCCTCCTGGTGCAGCTTGGCAGAGACCAGAGCCTGGCCCTCCAGCCTCCTTGACTTCCCGGCCCTCCTAGGCAGGGTCAGCCCCTCCCTGGACTCACACACCAGCCTTCCTGGGGGAGGGGGATGAGGGATTCTGGCATCTGGGTGGGCTGGGGACCTTCCACCCCTGTGCGCTGGGGTTGTATTCCTTTACAAAGACAAATCGCAAATCTATTTAGTCCTAAAGTCAGATAGAGCCAAGAAAATCCAGGCAGAAGTGGAAGAGGAAGACACAATTTGCCAGCATTCAAGTCCCCAGGGGTGCTGGGGTCTTGTAGGCCCATAGCACCATCTGGTTCTTATACCCCAGTGCCTGGTGCTGGGTCCCAGGCCACCAGGCACTACCTTCCTGGCCTGGCTATAGCCACTGGTCTGCTGTCCTGTGGGTGGGGGTGCTGAGTGATGGCTGCTCAGCTTCCAGAGCACCTTGTTGTCCCCAGCACACACTGGGGCCCTCTATGCTGCTTACCCTCTTATATCCCTTCCCACCACCCCCTAGATTCTCTGCAGTGGCTCAGCTGTGCATCCAAGGGGAGAGGCCTGTGAGTCACTTGTCCAGTAAGCAAATGTAGAAACAGAGGTCCAGGGAGGCCCCTGGTATGTCCCACTTCAAGAACATAAATGAATCCAGAACAGGGTTCTGTTGGCTGCTCAGCCTGTGCTCTCTCTGCCGCCCCCTAGGGGACCTGAGCTTCCAGCACAGGCTCAGCTGGGCAGGTGCACAGAGCCACGCAGGAGCAGGTGCAGAACAGGCAAGGAAGCCCTGTGCCAAGCCAGGGTGAGCAAAGAAGGTGCAGGCGGAGGTTCAGAGGGCCCAGCCTAGGAAGAAGATGGCATGGGGAGAGGTGTTTGTGGTTATGGAGGGATAGCTAAGACTCGTAGGCCCTGGGAAGATAGGACAGAGTCAGGGCCAGGGCCTCTGTCCGGTTCTTGTCCTTCAGCATTCCAATTCCAGTCCTGGCACCAACCTCAGGTGCAACTTCCTCCATGGCAGACCCTTTTCCTCCATTTTTCTCGTGAGTCTCCTTCTTGTAGGTTCTGAATCACAGAGCACTAAGAAAGAGAAATGGGAAATATAAGGAAATATCACCCCCTCCAGAGCCCCTCTCTTTCCCTGTCTTCCAGAGAGATGTCTGCAGCTCCAGAAATGCTGGAAAAACTTCTTGTCCTCTTGGGATTGAAGAGAAACTCCTTTCTTTTTCCTTTAGCCATGAGTGGCATGCCTGAGGGTTGGGGGATTACTCTAAGCACCTCTCCCAACAAGGACACACTGGGCCCATAATTCCAGGAAAGCCTGACCCAGGCCACCAGGACAGTACTCACATAAACCCAGGACAGGCCAGCAGGCCTCTGGGCCCACAGTCCAGTCAGGGGAAGACGGCATGGGGAGACAGAAAGGGCATATTCTGTCCTGTCCTTGAGACTTAGCCTTCTCTGACCCACTTGGCTACTGGTTCTCAAACAGAGCATATAAGAACACAACCTCCCCTCAAATGTGGAGTCTCCAAAGCATTATTAAACAACCTACTCAATGAAAATTGTTGGCTTGATTTCCCTGCCAGGCCCAGGCTCCCCAGAGGTGACTTCCCAGCATGACCCTAAGGACCCAGTCTTCCATAGCCTCAGAAGGCAAGTTCTCAGCTGAGAAGCTCACAAAAAGATGGGTGTGTACATGACTCATATGTCAACCCTGCACAAACCAAAAAGGCCCTCTGCAGCCTGAGTGAGTACAGGAGTGTGTGCATGAAAAATAATTTAAAAAAATAGAAAAATATCATCTTGAAAACATTTCAAATGGTATATAAAACCGGCACATTGTACCCCATAATTACATTAATTTACACAGCTAATATTTAATAAAAAAATTACAAAAAAGAAAAATGTCATCTTATTGAGCACCTATTTCAATAAACAAGGCATAATTGTGTAGTGGTTATGAACATAGACCTTGAAGCCAGATGACCTGGGGTCATATGCCTGCTTCTTTCACTTACTAGCTGTATGATTTGGTGCAAGTTCTTACTATCGCTGAGCCTCAATTTCTTCATCTGTAAAATGGGCATAAGAACATATAACTACCTTACAGTTATAATGAGAACTAAATGAGTGGATATATAAGAAAAGCACTGAAAATGGTACCTGGCATAAGTACAACTCAAGCATCAGCTGCTGTTATTATTATCATTATTCAGTACTAGTGGCACTAAGCAAATTTTGGGGTTTATTTAATTTAATCCTCACAACAATACCATGAAGTTGGACCTGCTGATATCCCCCTTCTACAGACAAGGAGTCTGAAGTTCAGAGAGGTTAAGTAATTTACCTAAGGTCCCACAGCGCTGAGAGAGAGAGTCAAACCTCCGATGCAATTCCTGGAGGCCCTTCATGGAGGTCCTAATAGCAACCTGAGCCACAAGTGGGCACAAAAAAGTCTTTTCAATGGGCAAATCCATAGGGACTGAAACCACGGAGACCCTCTGCCCCCAAAAGTGCAGCAAGTAGTAACGTTGCAGGTCCCTCTGCCTCTCATCGTGGTGGTCACACAGCAAAGCAGCAGCCAGAATATATGATGAGACAGCAAGGAAAGGTTTGTACCCCATGTGCCTCATCTGTCACCGCTGCGAAAACCAAAAAGGCCCTCTGCTGCCTGATAACCCAGGTTGGGGGATGTTTGGGAGGGGAGCGTGTCTCTGCCAGCAGGGACACCATGTGGCTAAGACTGGAACATCTGTGGCTGGCTCTGATCTTATTTCAGGATGTTTCTTTCTTCAGCCGTTGCTCAAGACTCAATCCTCAGCCCCTATCCCATCCCATCAGAGACCTCCATCTGGGTGATGTTGCTGATCGGGTGGTGGTATTTGCCACAGGCATCCATATTAGTGATCTCCTAGCTTTTTTATGGTGCATGTGGTCACTAAAGCCTTCGGAGTTGGCACATGCACCCCATTTTGGAGACCTCTTATCTAGCCCACATAGTTTTCTGAGCCCAGTGCAAAATGAAATGTAGCCCTAGACCCAGAGCAGGGAAGTTAATCTCCCTTTTTAAAGGCCACTACCCCAGCCATGGCAAGTGGGTGAGCGCTCAAGGGTGTTCCCACCTCTGTGCTCAGTGCCTGGGTTGGGGACAGGTAAGAGGCCAGTGTGGGGCCTCAGTTAACTGAGGAACTCACCTTCGTCTCTCAAACTTGGGCAAAGATGGCTGCCACCTTACCTTGCCCTAGAAGCTGTGGGCACTTACCTGGTATTCCCTATGTCTTTGTGCAGAACCCACAAACGTAGAAGGTGCTGTGGAATGGAGCCTCCCTGCCCCTGTAGCTGGTCCTGTCTTCAGTGGTGGGTGACAGGGGGTGTAGTTTAGGGCAAGGAGGCTCAGGAGGCTGAGGAGGCTGGGGCACTGGGAGATAGGAAGCGGGTTGCTGAGAAGTTTCCCCACGGAGGTGACAGGAAGCAAATCTGTGCTCCAAGCCAGAGCACACGCCCAACGTCCAATAAGACTTCCCATGCAAAACACACATTCAAAGATAATATGATAAGAATTTCAAGATAACAACCTCAGAGAATGAAGCCCCCTAAGCACAGGACCCATCTGGGCATGGGCCACTTGATCCAGGCCACAGCTCTCTCTTCAACAATAGGGTCCCACACATTTGCACCAAATGCCTCCCCTTCACCAGGCCCAATGCTTCTGCCCACCCATGCCCAGCCTTGCCTACTCCTTTTTGCCTTTCCTTCTTTGCCAGTGCTGAATATCCTTCCCCAGTGGAAATTGGAATGCTCCTACTCAGCCTTAAATGTTTGTCCACTTTGTCACCAGTCTTGTGGAGTCTTTCCTGACCTCCAGGAATGGGTAAAGAATGTCCCTTTTCTATCTTTTCACTGTACTTTATGCATGCACCCATTATAACACCTACTGTGTATGTATTTATTGAGCATTTATTCTATTTAGTTATAGCCTAGACGATACTCTCTGTTAATCTGACCCTCTCCCTTGAGGAATAACCAGCCCCCAGAGGTCACTCTCTGAGTTTTAGCCATTGTCATATCATTAGAAGCTGGAGACAACAAATACATATTTGTTGAATTAAATAATGGGTGCATGACCTGAGACTACCCCCCACACCGTATCTACTGGTATTTAAAGCCAACACTATGGAAAAGCATCTGACCAGAAAGCCTTAGAGGCATGAAATAGTGGCCTGCGGGGGTGGGAGGGTGGGCTTTGGGAGAGGGTGAGTGGGACAGAGTTGCAGATGTTGGGAGGCAAAAAATGCAAGGTAGGCAAGGACTAAAACAGAAGGGGTCTGGAATGCCCTGAGAAGGATTTTGCACCTTACTATATACGCAATGGGGAGCCATTGAAGGAGTACTGTCCCCTGGCAGGGCATAGATTTGGGTGCTGTACACTTGATCTTAGCCAAAAGGCTGAGAAACGATAGATTTGGGTACTGTAGAACAGAGAGGAGAGAGAGTTTATTCACGCAGATGCTGATATAGGCCAGAGAGTAGTTTGGGCTCAGTAAGGTTCACTGTCCTGGCAGCTGTAAGATGTGCCAGAGCAGGAAAGAATATTTCAGACCTGGAGGAGGGGGGATCAATGCTTACTGGATGTCCCCTGATCAGTTCCCACTTTCTGGGAATGCATCCTTGTAAAGCCACCAAGGACCGAAGGTCATCTCTCTCCACATCACTTTCAAAGTTCATTGGCTTTGATATATAATCAGGAAAGGTAACTCAGGAGCCATGAGATGGGATGTTTGGTTATATCTTTGAGTGCTGTTTACCTAGTTTTTGATTATAATACTAGATGCACCCTGCAATTTAGAAAAAGTTATATATAAGCATACACACTATTCAAAGTATACATCTATGTGCCACATCCACAAGTGAGCACACACATGCAGTCACAAAAGGGCGTGGCACACGTACCCCATGCACACTCGACACACACCACCCAGCCATGTCCACATGCACACATGGGAGTTGCAGCAAGGGACAGGGCAGCTCTCATCAGAGTCACCACTTGGCATGACCACCCCCACCTGGCTCCTGCTGGGGTTGCACCTGCCCCGAACATAGTCACTTGCCCAGGTCCCCATTCCAACCTCACCCGGTTCCCTGAGATATTTCATGCACCCTGATCTCACCCCCTCAGTGCCCGACCCTCCTCCCACCTTCATCTGACCCTGACCTCACCTCTCCCATCCCATGATCCCATCGTGACTTCACACATCCTGATCCAACCTTGATCTCACCCCGTTCTGAATTTGTCCTTACTTTGATTGTCACCTGGACTCTTGCACAGCACCCGCTGCAGGAGCGTTTTTTGCAGACCTTTCTTTAAGGTGACCTGAACTTCAGGGGATCATGAAGGAGGTGGGCCTGGCTCGGCTTACATGTTCTTTCCCAGCTCTAAGCACGATCAGCTGCCTTAAATTGTTTTGGAAAAGAGGCAAGATAATAGTTAAAATCAATAGGGAACTATATATACTCAGTTCTTCTCAATAATTACAAAAAAAAAAAAAAAAGACAACTTTTAAAGCTTCCTTTTCCCCTGGCTCCCTCCTCCTCAACACACAGTGAATCTCCTTCCTTTCCTAAGGGTCTATGGGCCATGTGGCTGCCCCTGCCTCTGTCTGAGTCCTTTCTCTCTTACTTTCCCTGACCCCTGGTCTTCCTCCCGCCTTCCTGCCTCACTGGCTGCTCCTCTCTCTCCTCTTCCTCCACTGGTGTGCTCCACAGGGTTCAGATGCCTGCTATGTCCTCTGGAGGAATTCGCCTCCCACAATCTAATCCTTCCCTGGCTCCTCCCATGGTAGAACTCTCCACTGGACCCACATCTCTGTCTCCCGGGTGCCACACACTCTCAGCAATAGGTGGCAGACATAGTCACTCGAGGGACCCATGTTCAAAACATAACCCATCACTTTCCTCCCATCTGGCTCACTGTCTCTGACCCAAATTGCCCTTTCTCCTCTATTCAGCTTCCTGGCTAATGGCATTACCATCACACATGCCTGCCAGGCCCCCTACCTCTCTCTTTTTCTCTTCGCTCTAAGTCAACAGTCAATTTTACCTCCTTAACCTGCTCATGAATCTAATTCTCTTCTCTACTACCATCACCCTCCTGGCCCAGCCACCCTTAACGCTCATCCAGAAGACTGGATGGCAAGCATGTCCGGTCTGGTTTTCCTGTCTCTCCTCCACATCCCTCCAATCCAGAGCAACTTTTCTGAGGTAGAAATCAAATCATGTTTTTGAGCAGTGAGGAACCTTCAATGACCTCCTATTGCCTGCAGAATAAAGCAAGGAATCAAGTGAAGAACCCTTACTAGGACATTCCAGGCTCTTTGCACATGAGTCCCTGCTCACTATTTCCTCTTCTGCTGCCACCCTCCACTGCTGTATCTCTGCCCCATCAGATCACCCTACTCCTTAATTCCTACCCCCCCCCCACAGTCCATCACTTCATCCCTCCTGCACTTTGCAGTCAGATGCTAGGTCTCAACTGTTGGCTTTAAACACCATCAGAGAAGGGGCTGGGAGGGGGGACAGGACCTCCCTTCATTCATTCACTCAGCCATCATTTGATGAGCCTGTTTTGTTCTAAGCACTGTCCTAGGCACTAGGGTGAACATCTGAGGGCTCTGTCTGGAGGAGCTCACTATCTGCTGGGGGAAACTAAGGGGAGAACAAGAAAATGCAGATTTAAAGGGGGTGCTGAAGACATCAATCACATCAGAGTGTGATGGAATTGGAGTCGCTTAGATGTGGGATGTGGCATGCAGTGGAGAGGGCAAGAGTGGGTCTGGGGAGGCCGGTCTAGAATCCTGCCATGACCCGAGTGAGACATCACAGAGCCTAGGCTGAGCAGAGGCAATGGGAATGAGGGATGGCTAGAAAGTGGAGTGGGCAGAGGTGGGTGGTTAGTTTGCTGTGGGGTGAGAAGGGTCGATCATGAATCCAGGGTCTCTGCCTCAGGCAAGAGAGGGCCTGGTAGTACCTACCTACCATTCATGAAGTGAAAGTTGAGAGAGTGGGAACAGACATGGGCCTCAGCTCTGTCCTAGGACTTTGGTTCTTGCTGTTTTAACAATCACAAACACGTTCTAGAGCCAAGCAGGTGCTTAGTGCTTTCTGATAGAATCCTCACAATAAAGGCCTGAGGTGACGACTATATCTCCATTTCACAGATGGGAATACTGGGGCAATAGAAAGTCAAATAATTTGCTTGGGTTCACGTAACTGGGAAATGAAAGCGCCAGGATGGCAGCCCAGGCCTGGGTGACTCCAGAGGCCCCTTCTTAACAGCTGCATTATATCACTTCCCCATATAAGGGCCCCCACCTTGAGGGAAGGGGGTCCTGTGGACGGCGCTGGCCTTTGATCTGGGGCTACTCGTTGGCATTTCTGCCTCTATTCTCCACTCTCTGCTCCTAGGTGGAGCTTGCCCCCGCCTGCCTCGCGGCTCTGGGTTCCGGTAGAGAAAACTCAAATGCGGGGAATTCACCCGGGTGCCTGGTGGCCCCTGGTGGTTGGCGAGGGTAGAGACCCAGAATGGGGCAGCAGTCTGGTCTGCGGGCAGTGATATGACTTCTGCTCACACATATCAGAGCCAAGAACTGTGACCATTCAGGACTCTGGCGCCCCTCTGCCACCTCCCTACCACTCCCTCAGCTGGGCCCCTGGCACAGAGGGAGAGCACCTTTGCAGAAGCTGAGAGCTGGCGCTGGGAGTGCACAAGCAAAGCAGGCAGGGGGCGCCAGAGGCCCTGCGGGGCCACCTCGGTGAGTGCGGTGGCCCGTGAAGTTGTACCTGGGCTCCCTGGAGCAGCCAAGCGCTAGAAACTCAACCTTTTCTACTTTTCAGTGCCCTGTATGTCCCTTTCATTATGTCTTGTGCTTCCTCTGCGCTGCTGGAGCTGAGACAGTTCTCTGGCTATGGTCCCATCCCTAATCTCTGTGCTGGCTGATATGCCCGGTTAACACAGGGCTTTATGGCCTCTGATCCGTGTCTCCCTGCCTTGGAATAGGGCGGGGGTGGGGTGGCTGCCTCTTCTTACATGGACACACTTGACTCTTTGGGAGTGAGTTCTTCAAGTCACCCATGTTTTCCAGATAGTGGAATGTGTGGCTGCGCAGGTACCAACGTTTCTCATTTTAACCCTTTGAATGAAGATTTTCCGCAAATGTTTTCAATTGTCTTAACATTAAAACAAACAAACAAACAAACAAAAAACAACTCAGTGAGTAGGGCTCTGGCCACATACACCGAGGCTGGCGGATTCCAGATCTGCCCAGGCCAGCTAAACAACAATGACAACTACAAACAAAAAATAGCCTGGCTATTGGCAGGTGTTAGCAGGTGCTTGTGGTCCCAGCTACTTGGGAGGCTAAGGCAAGAGAATCACTTAAACCCAAAAGTTTGAGGTTGCTGTGATCTGTGACACCAAGGCACTTTACCGAGGGCAACATAATGAGACATTGTCTCAAAAAAACAAAAAAACAAAAAACACTACACTTTTATTTCTTTTTATTAAAATAATAAATGTGTGCTATACAAAGTTTGGCAACCGGAAGCCATTCTGAGGAGAAATCATTTCATTCAGGAGTCATTCATGAAAAAGAAAATGTACCTAGGTGTGAAGGACATGGTTCTGCAGGGATTTGCCTGTATGCACTAAGAGGGAGTTTGTGTTATCTCAGCTCAAACATCACCTCCTCAAAGAAAGGAGATCTGGTGACCCTAATCAATTTCTGTTTTGTTCCCCATACTGTTTTCTTCGTTGTGGTCATCCCTCTCTGAAACTATCTGGCTTCTTTGTTTTCTGTCTCCCAGCTGTGATGTTGCACCGTTTCAGGAAGTCTTCAGGAAGACTAAAATTTGCATTTTAGTCTTTGTGCACGGTGCACCACCCTCCCAAAGTTGTGCATGTGTAACCTGTATGACCATAAGGGGCAATCCTACTGATTTCTTTCATGAAAATATAAATTCCGTAAGAACTGTGCCTAGTAGGTACCTAACATATATAGTATTTATTGAGTGAATTAATAGATTGCACTTTTGCCTTAGGATACAGTTTCTTTTTTTTTTCTCCAGTTCAGCTGGGGCCGGGTTTGAACCCATCACCCTCAGTATCTGGGGCTGGTGCCCTACTCACTGAGCCACAGGCACCATGCAGGGTACAGCTTCTTATAGTTTCTATCTAGACCCTTTCCTAGCTCCAGCTCAACTAACAATCAGGAAGGAAACAAAGGGCTCGGAATAGAAAATGCATGTCCCAAACCTTACTTTGAGGAGAGTTTCCATGCCCTGGTACAGAGCCTCTTCTCACATGCACACACAAAAAAATTCATGAAGTTTGATTTTCTAGTCTTTATTCTCTAAAGCTGATTTCTGGATGCCCAAGACCCCTGAGATTAAGATTATCATAATCTGGCTCGGCACCTGTGGCTCAACGGGCTAAGGCACCAGCCACGTACACCTGAGGTAGCGGGTTCGAATCCAGCCCCTGGGCCCGCCGAACAACAATGACGGCTGCAACCAAAAAATGGCCGGGCGTTGTGGCGGGCGCCTGTGGTCCCAGCGACTTGGGAGGCAGAGGCAAGAGACTCGCTTGAGCCCAGGAATTGG
>CAUYON010112061.1:0-13095 GCA_963573935.1 Arctocebus calabarensis | reverse complement strand
AACCCAAAGCCTGCCCTCCCATCCAGGACGAGGTGCACACGAAGCCTTCTCAGTGCACTTACCAGTTTGCGGATCCGGTCCAGGACCAGGTCCACAATCTCCTTGCCGATGGTGTAATGGCCTCTGGCATAATTATTGGCTGCGTCTTCCTTCCCGGTGATCAGCTGCTCTGGGTGAAAAAGCTGCCTGTAGGTCCCTGTGCGCACTTCATCTACAAAGAGACCGAGCATCCTCTGAGTCTTTAAGCTCTGCAGTACTCACCAAGACGCATGCATTCGGGGACTGTGCACCTCTACAGAGCACAGCTTACTCCGTGTTATTCAACTCTGGGAGTGTTTTGTGAAAATGTCTCTGTGATGCGCAAACCAAAAATGCTACTTATGGCTCCAGGAAGGTAAAGTCAGCTTGCAGTGCAAACATTAGCAGGACTGGTTCCCAGTGAAGGGAAATAAGGTCTCACACCCCCATGCGCCTAATTCTATGAGGGACACATTTCTTTCCTACCCACAGCCACATCAAAGAGTGTAACTTTAAAATCCCTCACAAACTGGCAATCACCAGGTCAATCTGACTTCTGCAGGACAGGCCCCCACTGTATTTGGTCTGGGTCACACAGACATCAAGTAATAGTCTTTCATCTCCTAGGAGGCCACTGAAATCTCTCCTAGCAAACTACCTGGGGCTTCTAATCTAGAGGAATCAGATGAATATCTATGGGTTGTTTTTTTTTGCACACCAGGGCTGGGGCAGCCAGAGCGAATCTCTCCAGACTCCTGGCAAAGCATCTATTCCCTGCATGTCATATTTTCCTAAATTGGAAGCCTGGGTCCCACAGACACGTGACCCTTTCAGTTTCTTACCAGACACCACCACAGACACATGCAGGTCCGTCCTGCCCTTTCCCTAGAGGGATTCAAAGGAGTCCACTTGGGGGCTTTATTGGGGTAGTCTCTCCACCCCCAGGAAAGCCTCCATCTAATGCCTGAACACATACCCACCACAGTGGGCTCCAGGTCCACAAACACTGCCCTGGGCACATGCTTGCCAGCCCCAGTCTCACTGAAGAATGTGTTGAAGGAGTCATCGCCGCCACCGATGGTTTTGTCACTTGGCATTTGACCATCGGGCTGAATTCCATGTTCAAGGCAGTACAGTTCCCAGCAGGCATTGCCAATCTGGACACCTGCCTGCCCCACGTGGATAGAGATACACTCGCGCTGGGAACCAGAACATAAATGTGAACTCATTTACCTTAAAGGCAATTTGAAACTATATGGCATGCCTAATATAATAAATTAATATTTGTATTGTGCCTAAGTGTCTAAGGCTTTCTCAGTCTTTATTTCCTGGGAGGCTTAGATCATTCATTATTCCTGTGAAAACTACTTGTTCTAAACTTTCAAGAATTGGCCCCAGAACCAAAATGTTTTGCCATTACATAAACATTACATTAATTTAAAACTTAGAAGCTGGGTGGTGCCTGTGGCTCAGTGAGTAGGGCACCGGGCCCCATATACTGAGGGTGGCGGGTTCAAACCCAGCCCTGGTCGAACTGAAACAACAACAAAAAAGCCGGGCATTGTGACAGGCGCCTGTAGTCCCAGATACTCGGGAGGCTGAGGCAAGAGAATTGCCTAAGCCCAGGAGTTGGAGGTTGCTGTGAGCTATGTGATGCCATGGCACTCTACCAAGGGTGATAAAGTGAGACTCTGTCTCTACAAAAACAAAACAAAACAAACTTAGAAGCCATGAAGTGTCAATAATCAACTCTGCATTATGCCTAGCAGTTTTTAATTATGTCATGACCGAAGGATAAGGTAATAGACTTGGGGAAGGAAAAATGGAGTAGGTCTGTGACTCAAGCTCAGGTGGTCACAGTGTGTCTTCTGTCTTCCCCTCTACATTTACCCCCTATCATTTTCTTCGGGACTGTGCTCCAGAAGGCTCACTCACAAGGACATTATCAGAGGGCTTCCTTGCCCTGTCACTTCTTGGTTTGGTCAGTGGCAGGCAGCACTAAGACTGGGAGGTTAGAGAAGGGTGTGGTTAGGGTGCTGACTCCTCAGCTCACTCCCTCTCAGACTGCCATGGGTTACCTGAGTTCCTTTATCAAGGCCACAGCTTTGTGCAGTTGGCCCACTTCATAAAGCCACCTTCTCAACTTCTGGCAACCACTCCTCCCCTCACCCCTTGAAGCCTAGGAGTGTAATGGCTCCTAGGTATCTCAAGTGCTGGGACACTGTCCTTTGGTGATGTGTTAAAACCCTGCCCAAACCTGTACGAAGAGTACCTTTCTTTTTCTTTTTTGAGACAGAGTCTCACTATGTCTCTCTGGGTAGAGTGTTGTGCCATCACAGCTCACAGAAACCTCAAACTCTTGGGCTTAAAAGATTCTCTTGCTTCAGCCTCCCAAGTAGCTGGGACTTCTCAAGTCCCTGCTACAATGCCCGACTAATTTTTGGGTGCAGTTATGATTTTTGTTTTAGCAGGCCTGGGCTGGGTTTAAACCCACCAGCCTTGGTATATGTGGCCGGCGCCCTACCCACAGAGCTATGTGCACCACCTACAAAGAGTACCTTTTAAGATTCTCAAGGTACCTATTTAGAATGTACCATTGCTTTCCTGACAGAAGCATAACTGTACACACACCAGCCAGTTGTTTGATTTTAGACAAGTTATGCTCACAAATATACAGAGAGCAAATAAAATTTGAGGTACCACACCCATTCTAAATTTTAACCTAAAATCCCACTTTGAAGTCCTATTTTCTATTATATATACCAAGTCTCAGTCTGCAAGAGCATAAAAGATGAACATAATACATCATCATACCAGCAGGAAGCATTCCATGCCAGGAAGAACTTCTCTAGTGCCTACGAACTCACTCTTCTAGAAGAGGAATTCATCAACACTGTGGGAAAAGTCCTTTAGAATCAACCCAACACCACCATTTTCAAATCTATGTCATTTGTTTTGCCTTCTCTAAGTACAGGTACCCTGTATTTCACAGGATGCGTGATTTGGCATTTTACTCACCTGCCCACTAAGATCAGAATAAGCTCTGTGGCTTATACCTTTACACATTTTGTAAATTGTTTCATTTACAAGATGGTTGTAGGGGAGCTGAGTAGTCTGGAAGGTCACTTACTTCTCTGATCATCTAATGAAACTAATTTAAGCAGTCAGGAAAATCATTCCTCACTTTAAGCTGGTGGAGTGGCTGGTGCCTATAATCCTAGCACTTTGAGAGGCCAAAGGAGGATTGCTTGAAGTCAGGAGTTTCAGGTTGCAGTGAGCTATGATGACACTACTGCACTCTACCTGGAGTGACAGAACAAGACTGTGTCCAAAAAAAAAAAAAAATCATCTTCTCTTTCAACTCCCAACTTCACCTGAATCACCAAATTTTACATTTTTTTTTTTTTTGAGACAGAGTCTCACTTTGTTGCCCTTGTTAGAGTGCCATGGTGTCATAGCTCATAGCAACCTCAAACTCCTAGGCTTAAGCGATTCTCTTGCCTCAGCCTCCCCAGTAGCTGGAACTATAGGTGACTGCCACAATGCCTGGCTATTTTTATTTTTTCAGACAGTCTCACTTTGTCGCCCATGGTAGAGTGCCGTGGCATCACAGCTTCCAGCAACCTCAGAACTCCTAGGCTTAAGTGATTCTCTTGCCTCAGCCTCCCAAGTAGCTAAGACTACAGGCACCCACCACAATGCCTAACTATTTTTTGGTTGTAGTTTTCATTGTTGTTTCGCAGGCCCGGGCTGGATTCGAACCTGCCAGCTCTGGTGTATGTGGCTGGTGCCCTAGACGCTGAACCTCAGGCACCGAGCCTATTTTTAGAGATGAGGTCTTGCTCTGTCTCAGGCTAGTCTTAACCTGTGAGCCCATGCAATCCACCACCTCAGCCTCCCAAGTGCTGAGATTACAGGTGTGAGCCACCAAGCCCAGCTAAATTTTACCTTTCCTTAGATAGCTCTATCTCCTATCTGAAAACATTATTTGAAACTTCCTCTATTCTTTTCAAACTGGAGACCAAACTCCTCTTGGCAGATGACCTTGTTTGCTACTTACCCAGTAGCATCACTTCCTACCACCAAATCTGCAAACACCTTTACAAGATACATTTCAAGACCTTCAGTAGAAGTCTGAAACCACACATTCTAGCAAACACTATATATACTGTCCTTTCCTGCTCAGACGTACCTCTGATAAAGCTTAACTTATACATTACTCAATAAAACAATTACAATATACTAAATAAAAGTTATTATGAGAATGTGGTCTTTCTCAAAGTATTCTGTACTTCAGGTTACTGAAATCACAGAAAGCAAAAGTGCAAGTAAGAGATACTCGGACTACGGCTGCCCGTCCTGCTCTCTTTGCTTGGCTTTAAGCTGCCCCTCCTCCAGTCAAACATCCATTGTTTCTACTGATCTCCTACCTAGCAACAGTCCTCAGTGGAGCTCCCAGGCCCCTAAGGGTCCATAGACCTTTTCAGGGTACATAAGGATAAAAACAATTTCATAATTGGACAACATCACCAGTCCTTTTTGGCATGTTGACATTTGCATCAATGATGCATAAGCAAAGACGGGTAAAATTGCTGGCACCTTAGCATGGATCAAGGTAAAAAAAGTCAAATTTCATTTAAGAATGTCATTAATGAAGCAATAAAAATATAAATTGTATTAAATCTCAAAGTGAGTACACATAAAGCACTTGTGCGCATACTATAATAACCTACAGATGTGGCTCCAGGGCACCAGCCACATACACTAAAAGTGGCAGGTTCGAACCAGGCCCGAGCCAGCTAACCAACAATGACAACTGCAACAAAAAATAGCCAGGCATTGTGGCAGGTGCCTGTAGTCCCAGCTATTTGGGAGGCAGAGGCAAGAGACTCTTTTGAGCCCAGGAGTTTGAAGTTGCTGTGAGCTGTGACACCACAGCACTCTACCAAGGGTGACAGACTGTCTCAAAAAAAAAAAAAAAATCGTTTCGGCAGTGCCTGTGGCTCAAGCCACTAAGGCACCAGCCACATACACCTGAGCAGGCGGGTTTAAATCCAGCCTGGGCCCGCCAAACAATGACGGCTGCAACCAGAAAATACCCGGGTGTTATGGCAAGCACCTGTAGTCCCTGCTACTTGGGAGGCTGAGGCAAGAGACACGCTTGAGCCCAGGAGATGGAGGTTGCTGTGAGCTGTGATGCCACAGCACTGTACCCAGGGCAACAGCTTGAGGCTCTGTCTCAAAAAAATAATAATAATAATAATAGGGAGGCGCCTGTTGCTCAGTGAGTAGGGCACCGGCCCCATATAGTGAGGGTGGTGGGTTCAAACCTGACCCTGGCCAAAACTGCAACCAATAATAATAATAACAACAACAACCTACAGCTGTCTTGAGAAAAATTACCTGTACATTTGTTTGAGTTGCAAGCTAAAATATCCACATTTTTACTGGGACACCCTTTTTACTTGAAAGACTAACTGAAAAACAGGCTACTCAGACTTGACTTGGATATCTGCTATTTATGTTGATCTGTTGCTTCAAGTGGATGAAAAAATAAATTTAAAAGCTCAGTCTTAATTTTTCTTTTTTTTGTGAGACAGAGTCTTACTGTGTCGCTGTCGGTAGAGTGTGGTAGCCTCACAGCTCATAGCAACCTCTAACTCTTGGGCTTAAGCGATTCTCTTGCCTCCCGAGTAGCTGGGGCCGCAGGCGCCTGGCTATTTTCTTGTTGTTGTTGTTGCCGTAGTTGTTTATTTGGCCCAGGCTGGATTTGAGCCTGCCACCCTCGGTGCCTGTGGCTGGCTGACACCATAACCACTGTGCTACAGATGCTGAGCCTCAGTTTTAATTTCTAATTTGGCAAATATTGATGGCTATAAACCACACAAATCCTCTGTAATCATTTTTAATAAGAGGGGTCCTGAGAGCAGAAAGCTTGAGGATGCCCGGCCGTCTTCAGGAACCCAACGCTATTCTCTCACTGCCCGCCAACTGGTCCCCCTCTTCTGGGTCAAGGCCACCAGCACAGAGTGACGCCCCACATCCGGCTGCCACCTGGCTCTTCCCCGTCTCGTCGCTGGCAGGTGCCGCCTGCATTACCCTGGACACTCCCTGTCTGCCTCCTTTGAGGTCACCACTGCCCTCGGCCTCGCAGACCCAGGACGGCCCGGCTAGTGTCCTCGTGTCCACCCTGGCCCTTCTCTGGCCTCCTTTCTCCACCGAGCCCCGGCACCGGGTTTTTTCCTCCCGGCCGCCCCACGTGGCGGACTTCTTCTGCCCTCCTGCCTGGGTGTCTGCGCGGCCAGGGTGTCCAGCGTCTGACCAACGCGTCCCAGGTCCACTGAGTCTCAGCCCCGGCCCCACCTTACCATGGTGAGCTCCGCCGCTGCAGCCCGACGCCACCACTAGACTCCAACCGCCGCCTCCGCCTCCGCGCGCCCAACTGCCGCGGCCTTGCTGCGCATGCGGCTGCGGATTGGCCCGCCAGGAACCGGACGGCTATTGGGCCAGAACTTCTGGGGGGCGGGCCGAGGCCCGGGATACCACTTCTGACTGGTTGTCATTCAAGGCAGCGTGGTGGCGCTTTCTGATTGGGCGCAGGTTTGGCGGGAAGGCAGCAGGTGGTTTGGGACCTTCTGGGAAATCCTCGCGTGGTGAAGTTGGAGGAACCGCGACGCAGCTTTGGTGGGATACAAAGCTTCACCGTGCACATAAACCCTTGGCGTGCGAATGGACGGCAACGTTATGCCACGGCCCCTTCCCAGGCCTTCTCACCTCCATGCTGCTAATTGGGTTTTTGCAAACAAGAGGCTGCTGTCTATTCAAAGTCCTGGCACTGCCTCAATCTTTGCCCCTTTCCTGGTGCAGAAAAGCTGTTCCCATCCAGCACCCGGGAAGAGGGAAGGATTTGATCACTTCTGTCAACCTACAAGGAAGAAGCTCAGGCAAAATTAGCATCAATAGGAGTTTGTTTGAGCCAAGTTTGAGGAATTGGGAGCACAGATTCAAATTGCCATGAATATACACGTGAATTAGCTCCAGTTACAAGTACGTTTATTTTTTATTTTATTTAGCTTGAACTACGTGTGACAGCCACCCTTCCTGGCTACATGTACGCTTGCGGTGTGTGTGTGCGCGCGTGTGCGCGTGTGTTTCAATATTTTATTTTATTATTATTATTTTTTTTAGGGACAAGGTCTTCCTCCATTACCCAGGCTGGAATGTAGTGGTACATCACAGCTCACCACATCATCAAAAATGTAAGCTATTGATTGGCTATACATTGTTCTTTGTATCACAGATTATAGGAACAAGAAGATCATGAGTGGAGCAGCTAGTCAGGAATAAAATGCCTTTAAATAATTGCCCTAGGGCATAGGTTGGGAAGGGGCTCAAGACCTAGTACCATGTCTCACTGGGCCTCATAAATTTTGCATATCTCACATAGTACTATCAGATGGCTGTGAGTTCTTTTTCTTTTTTTTTTTTTTTAATTTTTTTTCTGTGAGCTATTTTTTTCTTTACTCTCTTCCTTAGCGACCTACCTCCAGGGAGAAGTACACACTCTTTCCCCCAGAAGAGCTGAGTTGGGACCCAGTGACCATTTTGGAGGATTTTAGAACAATTACCTATTCTTCCATACTTAAAGAGCATCTTAAGTTTCTGTAGGATCCAGTGTGTATTCACATTTGGGAAAAGCACACTATGTCACTCTCGGTAGAGTGTGTGTCATCACAGCTCACAGCAACCTCAAACTCATGTGCTTAAGTGATCCTCTTGCCTCAGCCTCCCAAGGAGCTGCAACTACAGGCACCCTCCCCAACACCCGGCTATTTTTTTGTTGCAATTGTCCTTGTTGTTCAGCTGGCCCAGGCGGGGTTCAAACCCACCAGCCTCTGTGCATGTGGCTGGCCCCCTAACCACTGTGCTACTGCTGCTGTGTTAAGTAATGTGTCTGCTTAACAACTGGAATATGTTCTGGAAAATGTATCATTAGAAGATGTTGTCATCATGTATATATCAAAGAGTGTACTTTTACAAATCTAGATGGTATAGTCTACTATACACCTAGACTATGTGGCATAGCCAATTTCTCTAGGCTATAGACCTGTGCAGCATATTCCTTTACTTAATACTGTAGGAAATTATAAAACAATTGTTAGTGTTTATGTATCTAAACATAGAAAAGGTACAGCAAAAATATGGGATTATAATTTTATAATGGTAATCATATGCCACTATTTCATACTTGGTTCATCACTCATCAAAACATCATTATCTGGTGGCACCTGTGGCTCAACGGAGTAGGGCACCAGCCCCATATGCCAGAGGTGATGGGTTCAAACCCAGCCCAGGCCAAAAACTGCAAAACAAAAAAAACACAAAAAACTTCATTTTCAGTACTATAATATTTACTTTTCTGATTATAAAAGTGACATTTTCAGTAGAAAGTGTGGAAAATGCAGAAAAATGTAAAGAAAATAAAAATGGGGTGGTGCCTGTGGCTCCGTGGGTAAGGTGCTGGCCCCATATATCGAGGGTGATGGGTTGAAACCCAGCCCTGGCTAAACCGCAACAAAAAAATAGCTGGTGGGTGGCGCCTGTGGGTCAGTGAGTAGGGCACCGGCCCCATATGCCGGAGGTGGCAGGTTCAACTCAGCCCCGGTGAAAAACTGCAACAAACAAACAAACAAACAAAAAACAACAACAACAAAAAATAGCCGGGTGTTGTGGGAGGCGACTGTAGTCCCAGCTACTCGGGAGGCTGAGGCAAGAGAATTGCCTAAGCCCAAGGAGTTGGAGGTTGCTGTGAACTGTGATGCTATGGCACTCTCCCGAGGGTTAATAAGTGAAACTCTGTCTCAAATAAATAAATAATAAAAAGAAAAGAAAAATGATCCATAAACCTACAACCCAGAGATAAATATTAATATACCAATAGGACTTTGGGGGTCTTTTTTCCTCTCTGTATAAATTTATACTATTTTTATATAATTGAAATCAAACAATATTTTTTCTAACAACTCTCTTAAGATGTAAGTCACATACCACATAATTCCCCCACTTAAAATGTAAAATTCAGGGTGGCGCCTGTGGCTCAGTGGGTAAGGCGCCAGCCCCATATACCAAGGTTGGTGGGTTCAAACCTGGCCCTGGCTGAACTGCAACAAAAAAATAGCTGGGCGTTGTGGTGGGCGCCTGTAGTTCCAGCTGCTCGGGAGGCTGAGGCAAGAGAATCCCCTAAGCCTAGGAGTTAGAGGTTGCTGTGAGCTGTGTGATGCCATGGCACTCTACTGAGGGCGATGAAGTGAGACTCTGTCTCTACAAAAAAAAAAAAAAAGTTAAATTCAAAAGTTTTTAGCATACTCAGATTTGCAGAATGGTACCAATCAATTTTAGAACATTTTTTCCCTAACCACTAGATAACCAGGAGTGAACATTTTTGACATCTCTAAAGAAACCTAGCTATCATTCATGTTGATATAAATTCACACATTTAAATCATACCATTCAATTTATTTTAGTATATTCACAGAATTGCCACAATCACCACCACAATCAATTTTAAAACTTTTTTTTTATTTTTCCCAGATGGCTGTTGAATTTATTTGCTTGATCAATAATGATCCTAGTGAAAATTAATTAAGCCACACTAAAACATTTGTAATGAAATACTGATTTTAAAAATCCATGATACCTTAATAGAAATTAGAATTTACACAAAGAGAAAGGAACCTTTAATATTGCCAGCAGCTATAAATACTAGAGCTGCTAGAACATTTTTATGACCCCAAATTTCATTTCTTTTTATTGCTGAGTAATAGTTCATTATATGAGTTATACTCCATTGTATTTATCCATTGGTGGGCATTTCCACTTTCTGAATATCATAAATGATGCTGCTGTGAACATTCATATGCAAATTTTGTTTGTTTTGTGTTTTCATTTTTTTGACACAGAGTCTCACTTTATAACCCTCAGTAAAGTGCCATGGTGCCACAGCTCACATCAACCTCAAACTCTTGGGCTCAAACAATTCTCTTGCCTCAGCCTCCCAAGTAGCTATAGGACCTACCATAATGCCTGGCTATTTTTAGAGATGGGGTCTCGCTCTTGCTCAGGCTGGTCTTGAACTTGTGAGCTCAGGCAATCCACCTGCCTCGGCCTCTATATACAAGTTTTTACATTGACATGTATCTTCATTTCTCTAGAGTGGAATTATTTGGTCATATGGTAATTCTATGATTTATCTTTTCAGGAACTACTAGAAAAGCCATATGAGTTTTGGATCCCAATTTCCTCAGTTAACATTAATCATGTGTATTTTCATGAATTGTTAAATGTTTTCTGAAAATGTGCCTTTTAATGTTCGCAGAGTTCCAAATCTTAGTTGACAGATCCCCTGGTATTTGGATATTTCAAATTTTCATTATCATAAGCAGCATTTTGATAGACACGAATCTTTTTTTTTTTTTTTGAGACAGAGTCTCACTTTGTCAGCCTCAGTAGAGTGCCATGAGTCATAGCTCCCAGCAACCTCAAACACTTAAACACAAACGATTCTCTTGCTACAGCCTCCCAAGTAGCTGGGGCTACAGGCGCCCACCACAATGCCTGGCTATTTTTAGAGATGAGGTCTCTCTCTGGCTCAGGCTGGTCTTGAACCTGTGAGCTCAGGAAATCCATCTGCCTCAGCCTCCCAGAGTGCCACACATGAGCCACCGCACCTGGCCTAACACAAATCTTCTTATGTATCTCTGGTTATTTCGGTAGAGTAGATTAGTGGAATGATCTGATCAAAGAACAAAGGAATTTTAAGGCCCTTGATGCATAATAATATGCCTTTCAAATACGTTGTACCAGCTTGCTTCTCATAAGTAGAGTTTGGGAATGCTACTTGTACACCTCATATATCTTTTTTTTCTTTTGAGACATAGCCTCGAGCTGTAGCCCTGGGTAGAGTGCCATGGCATCACAGCTCACAGTAACCTCCAACTCCTGGGCCCAAGGGATTTTTCTGCCTCCGCCTCCCAAGTAGCTGGGACTACAGGTGCCTGCCACAACGCCTGGCTATTTTTTGGTTGCAGCAGTCGTCGTTTGGCGAGCCCGGGCTGGATTCGAACCCACCAGCTCAGGTGTATGTGGCTGGTGCCTTAGCTGCTTGAGCCACAGGCACTGAGCCACACTCTTCATATTTTTAATAGTCTCCCAGGTCACGAGAGAATATGAATCTCTGGAGGCAGGGACTTGTTTGGGTATCTTTAACTCCATTCCCAGTGCCATGAGCAGCACGCAGTCAGGGCTTGTGTTGATTAGCGCAGGGACAGAGAGACAGGCACTGCAGGTGTCTGAGACATCATGAAGGTGAGCTCCATAGGACTTAGCAGCCTGCTGATGGAGGGACTCAGCTCAGACACAACTGGTCACAAGGCATCATGAGTTAAAGAGTGCTCAATGTACAAGCTGAAGTGGCTGGCAGCAGGAAACGAGAAGCTACACTCCAAAGTCATGTAGAGGTCGGCGCTGGTAGGGACAGTCTGAAGACTGGCAGCAACTCTTTTTCATACTCTGCTCTAGGAGCACCAGTCTTTATGCAAAGCCCTAGAAGAATTACCTTCACTGAGCTAGCAAGATCATCAAACTGTGCGTTCACCTGGATATCCTGGGGGAAGAAATCCATTACAAGGCAGTATATTATTACATTCTGAGAACTTGACTATTTTTACTTAACACACACATACTCGCAAGGTCTCAAAGAAGCTCATCTGGGTGCCTTCTCTCCTATGGATGTCAGACTCTCCAAACTATTAAAATAGAGAAGGGGTCCAGGTACAGTGGTTTCATGCCTATAATCCCAGCACTTTGGGAGACCAAGGCAGGACAATCACTTGAAGCTGGGAGTTCAAGACCATCCTGGGCCACATAGCAACACTCCATCTCTACCAAAAAAAAAATTTTTTTTTTTTTGTAGAGACAGAGTCTCACTTTATCGCCCTTGGTGGAGTGCCATGGCATTGCACAGCTCACAGCAACCTCCAACTCCTGGGCTTAGGCGATTCTCTTGCCTCAGCCTCCCAAGTAGCTGAGACTACAGGCGCCTGCCACAACGCCTGGCTATTTTTTTGTTGCAGTTTGGTCGGGGCTGGGCTTGAACCTGCCACCCTTGGTTTATGGGGCCGGCACCTTAACCCACTGAGCCACAGGCGCCGCCCTACCAAAAAATTAAAAAATTAGCTGGGTGTTGTGGTGTGTGCTTAGGCAGGAGGATTGCTTGAGCCCTGGAGTTGAAAGTTGCAGTGAGCTATGATGTGGCAACAGTGCAGTAGGGACATTTAACATCCGTTGTCCCAAACCTTAAGGACTGGCTCTTTATGTATTACATTTCTGGAAAGGCTTTGACTCAAGTCTAGGTTGAAATCAGGGTTAGAGTAAGCACTGATTTGTAATTGGACATTTCTTTTTTTGAGACAGACTCCCATTATGTTGCCCTTCGTAGAGTGGTGTGGCATCACAGCCCACAGCAACCTCAAATTCCTGGGCTTAAGCAGTTCTCTTGCTTCAGCCTCCCAAGAAGCTGGGACTACAGGTGCCTGCCACAATGCCTGGCTATTTCATTGTTGCAGTTGTCACTGTTGTTTTAGCAGGCCCAGGCTGCTTTCAAACCTGCCAGCCCAGTGTATGTTGCTGGTGCCCTAACCACTGAGTACGGGCACTGAGCTGGGACATTTCTTTCAATAAGACTCATTTTTGAATTCTGTAATGAATGACTATGTAATAGTGATTTTTCTCTGTATTACATAAGCAAAATTGAATGAACAGGGGCCCTGATCTCCCTCACAGCCACTGCACTGAATCTACAGCACCCAGTGCCCCTGCAAGCAGCACCAGGGATGTGAGGGGAGAAGGGCAGTCTTGGACACAGACAGCCTGCAAATCTGAACATTAGTGAACAGTGTGCATCACGCCTCCAAGCCCCACGTGTTCTCTGTCAGCCAATGAAGAATCCAGGCAGGGACCAAGGTGAGACCAGGGCAGAACTACCAGTCCAGAGGGAGCAGACTGGGAGAGGCCTTTAGA
>CAUYON010112059.1:0-27201 GCA_963573935.1 Arctocebus calabarensis | reverse complement strand
CACTTTTTCTGAGTGCTGCTTTTAGCTTTAGTTTTTCATTTCAAGTTACAAAACTGAGGTCTCATCTTTAAATTGGCTGCTTAGAAAGCTCAGAGCCCAGGTCGTGGCTTCCAGCAAATGCACAGGACACCAGCGAGTGTTGTATGAACTAACTTCACTCCTGATTCATCTTTTTTCATTTATTTCCTTCATCTCATTTTCCTCATTCTTCCATTTTAAACTTCATTGTGTTTTTTTTTTTGTTTTTTTTTTTGAGACAGATCCTCAAGCTGTCACCCTGGATAGAGTACCGTGGCATCACGGCTCACAGCAACCTCCAATTCTTGGGCTCAAGCGAGTCTCTTGCCTCCGCCTCCCAAGTAGCTAGGACTACAGGCGCCCGCCACAACGCCCGGCCATTTTTTGGTTGCAGCTGTCGTTGTTTGTCGGGCCCGGGCTGGATTCGAACCTGCCAGCTCAGGTGTACGTGGCTGGCTCTTTAGCCTGTTGAGCCACAGGTGCAGAGCCCAGAGAGAAGTTCTGTATCCTCTCCACCCAGATCCAACAATTGTTATCATTTCGCCATATTGATTTCTTTGCTCTGCTTATCTATCTATACATATTTTGTATTATTGTCAAACCACTTAAAAATAAGTAGCAGAAATCATAACATTTAACCTTTAAATACCTCAGCATGCATTTCTAAGAATAACGAGCTTTTCCTATACAATTGTAATGCCATTAGCATATCTTATAAAAACTAATAATAGTTCAACAACGTCATCTACTATCTCGTTCTTATTCAACTTACCCCAATTGTTCTATTGTCCAAAGAATGTGTCTTATATTTCCTTTTTTTTTTACCCTAACCAGTATGCAATCAAATTTTATGCATTACTTTTTTTTTTTTTTTTCACTTTGTCGCCCTCAGTAGAGTGCTGTGGCATCACACAGCTCACAGAAACCTCCAGCTCCTGGGCTCAGGCGATTCTCTTGCCTCAGCCTCCCAAGTAGCTGGGACCACAGGTGCCCGCCACAATGCCTGACTATTTTTTTTTTGTTGCAGTTTGGCCAGGGCTGGGTTTGAACCCACCACCCTGGGTATATGGGGCCGGCACCCTACTCACTGAGCCACAGGCGCCGCCCTATGCATTTCTTTTGATTGTTCTATCTCTTCACATATTTTTAATCTAAATATTCCCCCTGTTTGTTTCATGACATTGACTTTTTGAATAGGCAGTTGCATAAACAGAGTTTTTTTTTTTTTTAGAGACAGAGTCTCACTTTTTGTCGCCCTCGGTAGAGTGCCATGGCATTACAGCTGACAGCAACCTCCAGTTCTTGGGCTAGCTAGGACTACAGGTGTAGGCTACAAGCCTGGCTATTTTTTTGTAGCAGTTTGGCCTGGCCCGGGTTTGAACCCGCCACCCTTGGTATATGTGGCCAGTGCCCTATTTACTGAGCCATGGGTACCGCCCTAAACAGAGTTTTAATGATGTTAATTAACTCTTTAGGAAAGACATTTTTCAGTTTCCCCTCCCCCCTCTTTTTTTTTTGTAGAGACAGAGTCTCACTTTATTGCCCTTGGTAGAGTGCCATGGTGTCACACAGCCCACAGTAACCTCCAACTCCTGGGCTTAGGCAATTCTCTTGCCTCAGCCTCCCAAGTAGCTGGGACTACAGACACCTGTCACAACACCTGGCCACCTTTCTGTTTTACAGTTCGGCCGAGGCTGGGTTTGAACCCGCCACCTTTGGTATATGGGGCCGGCACCCTATTTGCTGAGCCACAGGCGCCGCTTCAGTTTCCCCTTTTTACAAAAAAAGGTTTTGTTCTGAGATTCTGAACTTTTTAAGGTTAACTTAATCAGCAGTTGATATGTATGGTTCCAAATAAAAGTTATTGAAGGGTAAAGAGAAAAGTGTGAATTTATAGGATAATAAATGGTTCAGCAAGACTAGCTACTACTCTTGAACAATTTATTTAGCAGCCATGAGGTTACTTTTCTGTTACAAAAGAAGACTATATTTACTTTGTAGAGTAGGATTACCATAAGATTATGCATAAAGTAGAAGCTTAGTAAATGCTGACTTGTCTCCTTTAAGTTCCAATTTTTATATTTTGTTTTGAAATGGATCTTGCTCTGTTGGAGACATTGTACTCAGGTTAGGGTGCAATGGTGTGATCATAGCTCACTGCAACATTGAACTTCTGAACTCAAGCAATCATTTCTATTCAGCCTCCTGAGTAGCCAGGACTACAGGCATGTGCCACGACGTCATCTAATTACAGTTGAACCTCTGTAAGTTGACTACCCAAGGGACTATAACCAAGTGGTCAACATACGAAGGCCTGCTATACAGATATGTACATTATGTATGTTGAAAATTATGTCAACTTAAGGAGGTGGTCAGTGTAGGAAGGTGGTCAGCTATGGATGTTCTACTGAATTTTTATGCATGAGAATAGGGATCTTGCTGTGCTGCCCAGCCTGATCTCAAATTCCTGGGCTCAAAGGGTTCATCCTCCTTGGCCTCCTAAAGTTCTGGGATTGCGAGCCTGAGCCACTGTGCCTGGCCTAAGTCCCAATTTTTTTTTTACATAAGAATGTGGTACTTTCCAGATTGGTAAACTTCCCAAGTTTCATTCTTTTCTTTGAATATTTCACTGCCAAAACAATTATAAGCCATTTAAGCTCCAAACTACAGTTTCACATTACATTTTACCTTGCTTTGCTTTGGGTTCTGTCTTGAAAGTAGTATCTGTGCCCCTTCATTTTAAGTTTATTATGTAAAATGATTTCTAAAAAGCACTTGTAAAAATAATTCAAGACAGGGCGGCACCTGTGGCTCAGCGAGGAGGCGCCAGCCCCATATACTGAGGGTGGCTGAACTGCAAAACAGAAAAACAGCGGGGCGTTGTGGTGGGCACCTGTAGTCCCAGCTACTCGAGAGGCTGAGGCAAGAGAATCGCCTAAACCCAAGAGCTGGAGGTTGCTGTGAGCTGTGTGATGCCACGGCACTCTACCGAGGGCCATTGAGTGAGTGAGACTCTGTCTCTACAAAAAATAATAATATTAATAATTCAAGACAAAATCATTACTATTTTAGTTGAAATACATTTTTAGTTTTATTGAAATTATATTTCTCCCACTATTATCGCTATAAAATATGACTTAATAGAACTACTTTAAAAAAATTATCTTGGCTGAGCAACAAGCAAGATCACATCTCTACAAAAATTTTATTTTTGAGAAAGAGTGTCACTGTGTTGTCCTCAGGAGAGTGCTGTGGCATCACAGCTCACAGCAAACTTAAACTCTTAAGCTTAAGCAATTCTCTTGCCTCAGCCTCCCAAGTAGGTGGGATTATGGGTGCCCACCACAATGCCCGGTTATTTTTTATTGCCTTTGTCATTGTTGTTTAGGTGACCCAGGCTGGGTTTGAACCCACCAGCCTGGATTTATGTGGCCAGCATTCTACAAAAATTGAGCTACAGGTTCCGCCCTCTACAAAAATTATTTTTAAGTTAACCCAGTGTGGTGGTATGTGCCTGTAGACCCAGCTACTGGAGAGGTTTCTTTTGAGGTTGCAGTGAGCTATGATGATGCCACTGCACTCTAGCCTAGGCAATAGAGTGACACCTTGTCTCCAAAAAAAAAAAAAACTATTAAGGAGATAACATTTACCGTCTTGCTGGTTTGCTCATTAATAAATTAAATTTTTGTTATGTGCTAATTCTTTAAAAATATTAAACAGATGCATTCTAATTTTTCTGAAAAAATAATTAGAATAAAAGCTAACCTATTATCTTTAAAGTGGGGAGGTAAATAAGACATTAAAGATTAAAAGACTAATACTTTTCAGGGCATCATTTTAAAAAGGATGCAAATTGGATAGAAAAGGTGTAAAAATTCTCAACTTAGATTTCTTTTATAGGCATCCCTACATTTTAATGTTAAATTTGACACAATAAATAGCTATCAAGGGGAGGGGAATTTTTTTTTGAGACAGAGCCTCAAGCTGTCGCCCTGGGTAGAGTGCTGTGGCATCACAGCTCACAGCAACCTCCAACTCCCAGACTCAAGTGGTTCTCCTGCCTCCACCTCCCAAGTAGCTGGAACTACAGGCATCTGCCACAACACCCGGCTGTTTTTTGGTTGCAGCCATCACTGTTGTTTGGCGGGCCCGGGCTGGATTCAAACCCACCAGCTCAGGGGTATGTGGCTGGCGCCTTAGCCGCTTCAGCCACAGGTGCCAAGCCGGGAGGGGAATTTTAAAGTAAAGTTGTCATTGTATTTTGCAATTGGCTATCAACAATAATTTTTTTATTGAGATAGAGTCTAACTTTGTTACCTTGGGTAGAGTGTCATGTTGTCGTAGCACACAGCAACCTCAAACTCCTGGGCTCAAGCAATTCTCTTGCCTCAACCTCCCAAGTAGCTGTGACTATAGGTGCCCACAGTGCCCAGCTAGGTTTTTCTTTTTTTTAGAGATGAGATCTCACTCTTGCTCAGGCTCAACTTGAACTCTGGAGCTCAGGCAATCCACCTGCCTTGGCCTCCCTCCCAGAATGCTGGGATTATAGAAGTGAGCCACCACACATAGCCTATCAACAATAAATGTTCATTTTCAAACTGTATCTTAGTTATCATACGTCTACAAAAGACATCTATTTTGGTGTTTGGTTAACACTAAATTCACACAATCTATGGCAAGATAACACCAAAGAAAAGTCATTGTTCACAATTATATATGTAAATTCTAGAATTATAATAACTTCATAATAATAAATCACAAAAGAATGTATTTAGATTTTTGTTACTTTCTCCTACCCACATTTTTTGTGTGTTTTAGAAGATTATGTACAAAAATTGAAATGATTTTTTTTACTATGACTTCGCAGCATTATGGTACTTTTATTTACTTACTACGGGGTGATTATAAAGTTAAGCACGTCTGTGAATTTCAATTGCTACATGAATATGAACATGTTCCTTCATATTTGAGCAACTGTATTGTGGTTTGTTTCCTATTAATCACCATCATTCAGGACAACACCGAATAACCAACGTAAGGTATTAGATGATTAATGTTTGCTGCTAAATACTTGATTGCCAAGGAGAAAGAGCTGATTGGCCCTAGGAAGCGTAATCTTATAGCAAGCTGAAGTGACTGAAAGTAGACTGCGTAGAAAATGACTTATAAGATTATACAGAAAGACAACATCAATTAAAGCAGGGTGCTTTTTATAATTTCCCAGCGTCACAACACAACTCAACACCAACTAGAAGCTAGGAATCAGAAAGAAGAGAACTATGTTTAAACAAATTTCCTGCCCAAATCAGTGGCCGGAACATTCTTCTCCAGTCCTGCAGGTTTGCTCGAGGTGGACTCCTCACCCTCCTCTCTCATCTCTGCCCATTACGGCCTCAAAGATCTCCCTCTCTTTCTTTTCTAAACTACAGGATCAATTTAATACTTAAATTGGTTTGCGCCAGTTTCTAATGGTATAGGGATGTTAGATATTCTTCTCCCAACTGGTCTGTTAGTCCCAGAGGCTAGGGCCACGTCTTATGCTTCTGCTATTGCTTTTTAGACCAAACATGGTAGGAACACTCCATCACGTCTTATTGATCGTTTATAGGAAAATCCAAAGAACAATTGGTTTTGTACAACTATGCCCAGACCTCAAAGCAAATAACGTCATGTCTGTGTGGAATAGAAAGGATATCACTGCACACTGATGTTTTCAAATTCATTTAGATCCTCTGGTGACAGTGGACATAAATCTACTTCAGTTGGTTTAGCTAGATAGGCATCTATAATAAGCAGATGGGAAGATTTCATGGAGCCCAACTGCAGGTTGGTGATTAAGACTGCACAGCTCTCAAACTGGGAATTGGAAGGTCAGAAACTAGCCACTGTGTCTTTTTCTAAAAGCTGGCACTGTCTCTCTTCCCTCCATTCCTCTGTCCAGCTACTTCTCTCTCCCTATGTAGATGTAGGCCAGTGTCTCCCACCTGTATGTGTTTCTCCCATCTGCATAGCTACTCCAGAATCTACTTAAAATGGTCTTACAGGGCCAGGGCCCATGGGAAACCTATCCAGACTTCACATCCCATTTCCAAATTTCTGGCAGAAATGATATAATTGACCTGCAATGAGTTAGATATTAATCCCTGGCTTATCAGCTATGACCTAATAGCAAGGTTTGATTGCATTCTCAACAGAGCTGTGGGAATAACTCTCAAAGAAAAGGAAAGACACAGAAGGCAGGTGACTTGATTGTTACAACTGTGACAGTTGAATTAAAATCTATAGGAAATTGCAGTAAAAGCTTATATGGATATCTTCAAAGATCATAATCCCCTTTGAGAATTTTACCCTTTGCTCACTGGGATGGCTTCCAACAGACATATTGGTGTTAAATGACATTGTACCTCTGGTCATTTGACCAGACCAGGGTGGTCACTCTTGCCAAGCCAGGTCAAACTGGTATTTTATTCTATTTTGGGGAAATTTGATTTGAGGCCAAGAAAATGCCCGTCAGGCTATGTAGGTTTTTTTTTTTTTTGAGACAGAGCCTCAAGCTGTCACTCTGGATAGAGTGCTGTAGCATCACAGCTCACAGCAACCTCCAATTCCTGGGCTCAAGCGAGTCTCCTGCCTCTGCCTCCCAAGTAGCTGGGACTACAGGCGCCCGCCACAACACCCAGCCACTCCTTGGTTGCAGCTGTCATTGTTGTTTGGTGGGCCTGGGCTGAATTCCAACCTGCCAGTTCAGGTGTATGTGGCTGGCGCCTCAGCCCGTTGAGCCACAGGCGCCAAGCCGCTAGGTAGGTTTTTGTTGTTGTTGTTTTTTAGAGACACAGTCTCACTTTATCACCCTGGGTAGAGTGCCATGGCGTCACACAGCTCACAGCAACCTCCAACTCCTGGGCTTAGGCGATTCTCTTGCCTCAGCCTTCCGTGTGGCTGGGACTACAGGCGCCCACCACAATGCCTGGCTATTTTTCTGTTTTTGCAGTTCGGCCGAGGGTGGATTTGAACCAGCCACCTTTGGTATATGGAGCCAGCGCCCTACTCGATGAGCCACAGGCACCACCCAAGGCTAGATAGGTATTTTAAGAGGAAAAGCTCAGAACAATTTCAAGGCCACCTTTACCCATTCTGTGCCCAGAGAAAGAGACGCAGCCAGTCTTCAGTGAAAGAACAAAGCAGACAGCCTCAAAGAAGCAGGGCTAAAAGAAAGGGGCCAACTCTGCCTGTATTCTTTAAGACAGAGTAGGGTTCTGATTCCCAGCAACCCAACTCCTTTAGTATCCTTGAGTTCTGTGAGACATCTCCGCATTCTTTTTTTGCTTAAATTAGCATGAGTTAGTTTCTGTCATACGCAAGCAAAATAGTTGTAACTGAGGATCCAGATTAAAAGCAAGAAAGAGCTTTTCCTACACTTGTCCATTGAGACAAGTCAGTGATGCCAATATTTCATTGCCATGAAAAGCTTCTAAATTTATCTGTAGACTCACATATCCATGTGGCTATATAGTACATCTGTTAGTGACTCATA
Organism: Arctocebus calabarensis; assembly: GCA_963573935.1. NCBI lineage: Eukaryota > Metazoa > Chordata > Mammalia > Primates > Lorisidae > Arctocebus > Arctocebus calabarensis. The sequence goes on along the minus strand of CAUYON010112059.1, from coordinate 19,649 downwards.
AGGATTAAACAGTATGGGAGGCCTCTGTTAACTGATTCCCAGTTGAGTATTAGATGAGTCTCTGGAAGAGAAAAATTTATGAAGGAAAATTGGCCTTGAATTTTTTTGTCATTTAATATATGTGGTATGATAACTGATGTTTGCTACAGTTTTTGAAGCACCATTATACCCAGTGTCTCATTTGAGCTTTGTAATAAGCCTCTAAGGAAGTATTATTATTTCATTCCTATTTCATAAATAAGTAAACTGAGGCTCAGAGAGATCAAGGGATCTTGATAATCAAGTGACCAGTGTCAGTGATCAAGTTCACTGTCAGTAATCTAGGAAAGATACAACACAGACTCACAACCCAGTGTTTATGTAATTCTGAACACATTTAGTCTTTGTGTTCTTATATCAGGGTCTTTTAAAATTATTTTATTTTCAGTTTTCCCTTTAAAAATACATTTTCTATTGAAGTATATAATAGGTACAAAAAAGTGCACAAATGATAAGCGTACAGCTCAATGAATTATCTCAAAGTGAACATGCCATATAACCTCCACGGAGGCACGAAATTGGACACGATCAGGGACCCCGGATCCCCCCTCCTGCCTCCTCCTGGTCACTATTTCCTCCTCTTCCACAGGGGAAATCAATCTCTTCACTTTTAAGACCACAGATTTGCCCGTTTTCAAACTATATATAAATGGAATCATATAGTATGGATATGGCGCCCAGGAGTTGGAGGTTGCTGTGAGCTGTGTGATGCCACGGCACTCTACCGAGGGCAATAAAGTGAGACTCTGTCTCTACCAAAAAAAAACCACAATGGAAGGACAAGCTTAAAATGGACATTCTTATCCAAAAGGGAGAAATTGGGAAGACAAAAGGCAAGGGGTCCAAAGTAAAGTTGAAGTCTTTACCTGTAGCGTTCCCAGGCTGGTTTTATACACTGGTAGCTCTAAAGTTCGGGGATTCCACTCTCACAGTTCCACTAGGAATTACCCTGGTGGGGACTCTCTGCAGTGACTCCACCTGTGTGACAAGTCTCTGCCTGGACTTCCAGGCTGCCCATGATACCTTTGGAGTTTAGGTAGAGAAACCCATGTCTCCATAGAGTTTTCATTTTGCTGACCTGTGGAATTAGCTCCACAATGATGCTGCCAAGGCTTACTGCTTCCAGTACCTTCCAGCGTAGCTGGGAGAGCCACACCTGGGCCCCTGGAAGCCATAGCTGGGGCAGCTGAGGAGTGCTGTGCCAGAATGTGAAGAGCCAAGACCTGAGGCTCCCCAGGGCCCAGCCCCTGAAATCATTCTGCCCTCCTAGAGCTCTGAACCTGTGATAGAAGAGGCAGGCTCAAAGATCTCTGAAATGCCTTTAGGGGTCTGTCTCCCACTGTTTTGAAGAAACAGCTCCTGGCTCACTTCTATCCATGATAATTTCTTTAGTTAATGTCACTTGGACGTACCTTTGGTTTGCTCTCCTAAACATGCCTTTCCAGTCTTTACCTGGCCAGGACACAAATTTCCCAAGTCATCAAGTTCTGCTTCTCGTTTAACTATAAATTCCATCTTTAAGTCATTTCTTGCCTCTTACAACCTCATGCTATGCCAGTGTTTTTCAACCTTTTTTATTTCAAGGCCCACTTGAACCGATAGTTAAACTTCCACAGCACACTTCAATTATGTTAATCAAAAAACAGAGTTAAAAAAAGAATATACTAATGTGCTTTGAACTTTTTTTTTGGAGACAGAGTCTCACTTTGTCATCTTTGGTAGAGTGCTGTGGCGTCATAGTTCACAGCAACTGCCAACTCTTGGGCTCAAGCGATTCTCTTGCCTCAGCCTCCTAAGGCCTCCCAACTAGCTGGAACTACAGGGGCCCATCGCAATGCCCGGCTATTTTGTTGTTTTTTTTCTTTTAGAGACAAGGTTTCACTTTGGCTCAGGCTGATCTTGAACCTGTGAGCTCAGGTAATCCATCTACCTCAGCCTCCCAAGTGCTGGGATTACAGGCGTGAGCCACCGTGCCCGGCCTACTGCTTTGAACTTCTTTTGAAAAAAATGTATTTAATGATCTCAAAAATTTTCATGGTACACCTAAAGATCCTCCCAAGCATACCAGTTGAAAGTCACTGCTGTATGTAGTTAAAAGTAGCCAGGCAGCAGCCTGAATGCTTAGCTGTTTAGATATTTCTTCTATCAGGTATCCTAGCTCATTGCTCTTAAGTTCTGCATTCCATTAAATCCTAGGACATGGACACAATTCTGCCAAGTTCTTTGCAAGTGTATAACAAGGATGGCCTGTACTCCAGCTTCCAGTACCTCTTTCCTCAGCTGCGTCTGAGACCTCATCAGAATGACCTTTACTGTTCATATTTCTGCCAGTTTTCTGATCACAGTTGTTTGAGTAATCTCTTAAGAAGTTCCAGACTTTCCCTACAGCTCTCCTCTTCTAAACCCTCACCAGAATTTCCCTAATACTCCAGAAATCTTACCTGGTTTTTTTTAGCCTATTCCTCCAAATTCTTCAAGCCTCGACCCACTATGCAGTTCCAAAGCTGCTTCTACACTTTCAGGCAGTATAGCAACAGCCCTGCTTCTTGGTTCCAATTTTCTTAGTCTGCTTTCCACTGCCATAACAAAATGCCATAGGTTGGGTAATTTATATATATTCTAAAAAAGACATTTATTTAGCTCGTGGTCTGGAGGCAAAGGAGTCCCGGATCTAGGGGCTGTTTCTGGAGAAGCCCTTCTCGCTGGATGATACCTCAACAGAAGGTGGAAGGGCAAGAAAGCAGAGAGCTTACAAGACAGAGAGGAGAAAGGGGCCAACCTCCCGTAATAACTAACCCATCATAGTGGCATTAATTCATTCATGAGCATTCCTTCATAACCCTTGCGACCTAACCACTTCTTAAAGATCCCATCTCCCAACACTGTTATGATGGCAATTAAATTTCAACTTGAGCTTGAAGGAAGCTTTCAAACCATGCTGCCTCAGATGGCCTGAAAAGTAATCTTGCCTCCTTGCCTATCAAGGACTGGAGGAATCACCACAAGCCTAGGTTGAGGGAGTCACCAAAAGCCAATAGTGCTGTCCGGGGCAGGGAGCTGTGGTCAGGGTATGTGGAGATAGAGAGGCGGCTCCTGAGAAAATACTCCCAGAAAAAGAGTCAGCTTTGGACATTCTCCATACCCTGAGGCCACCAATGCCACATGACACAGCACTACACATACAAGACTGTTTGCCTTTCCCTCTAATTGTCTCTTCCCCCTGGCACAGGGTGGAGAGGTCAGAAACAGCAGTGAGGAAGTTGGGAAGGTGGTGTGGGAGGAGAGTGTGGTGGACAAGGCTGACCCCCTCCACCTCTGGCTTTGACGTCTGAAGCAGCCCTGAGCTGGGGAGGCATAGGAGAGTTAGCTTTGAACACATTTGGAATTTTGAAATTGCTCTCTGGAGTTATGTGATGATAAGCCAGGACTGGATTCTTCTACAAATTCTCTCCTCAGCTGTTTCTATTCTGAGGCTTAATCCATCTATTGAATTTTCAACTTCAATGATTAAAATTTTCATCTCTAGAAATTCTGTTTGGCTCTCTACCATATCTGCTTAATCATTTCAATCGCTTTTTGTTCCTTGCTCACATTTTCAAGCTATGTTTTCTACACTAAACATAGTAATTTTTTTTTTTTTCAGTTTTTAGCCAGAGTTGGATTTGAACCCACCACCGCGGGTATGTGGGGCCAGCGCCCTACTCCTTGAGCCACAGGTGCCGCCCTAAACACAGTAATTTTATGTTGGGTCTGACAGTTGCAATATCTGAAGTCTTTGCAGATCTGATTCTGCTGTTTTGTTTCTGCCAGTTCCTGCTTTGATGGCCTTATTTCTTTGCAAAGTTAGATTTTTTTACTGTGAGCTGAATCATTGGCCTTGGCATTTTATTGGTGAGATTTATTTGAGGTACGGGTGGAAACTGCGATCCTCTTGCCTATTGCCTGGGGGAACTACCAACCTGGGACCACTTCAAATTATAGGATTGTTTTAGGTTTCAAACCTCGTGAGTAGCAGGCAGGCTTTTGGCCTGAAAATCCACTTGGAGGCCAGCCTGTGACAGCAAATGCTCAGGGGAGATTTTCCCATCTTATTCTCCATTTGCACAGGGAAGTTACAGATAGGTAACACTTCTTGCTCTCTACATCTGAGAGATAAGATTATTTTCCTTATTTTTTTGGAGTCGCACATTTATTGGGATCCTTTAGTAAATGCTCTTCTTGGTCTGCCCTAGGTATTATTTCCTGTCCTCCAAACTCTTTTTAACCATCAAAATGAAAGTGTAAGGTGGTCAGAGTTCTTCAAATACCTTTGCACTAAGGCATCTTTGGCACTTACTTTACCTCTCAGGATTCCTGCTTTCATTTCAATGTGGGCCTCGGTAGGTTTTCTATAAACATGGTATTTACAAGACTTTTTAAAAATATTGTTTTTCAATAATTTATTCTAGGCCAGGCATGATGGCTCACATCTGAGATCTTGGCACTTTGGGAGGCCAAGGCAGAAGGATTACTTGAGGGCAGAGTTTGGAAACAAGCCTGCATAAGAGTGAGACCCAGCTCTACAAAAATTGAAAAATTAGCCAGGCATTGTCATGGGTGCCTACAATTTGGGAGGTTGAGGCAGGAGGATCACTTGAATCGGGAGTTTAAGGTTGCTGTGAGCTATGATGATGCCAGTGCACTCTAGCTTGGGCAACAGCATGAGATTCCAGGTCTCAAAAAATTATTCCAGGTCAACCCCCAAGTGGAGATTTACCAAACCTTTTATGGCTTTTTACTTGCTCACCACACCTGTGTCACTTCTCCCCTGGGCACACATACTTTTGGAAATCCTAACTAGACCCTCACATGTCTGAAAGAGACCAGAGGACTTTTTCTTATCTGAGACTAACTGGACATCATGTCTGCGTTTTACATGGACAGGGATATTTAAGCGAAACTGGTGATGAACAATAGGGCTACTTTCATACTTGCACATTGCTGTGCTCAACTTCTTCCAAAAACTGATCACACGCTTTTCACAAGCAGGCAACTACCTATACGTGCCTTTGACATTTCTAGAGAAACATTATACAAGTAAGGGTAATGCTTCTAAGTTATTGAAATAATCCTGCAGAGGCGTGTGAGGCCACAGAGAAATGTATCATTCACCAACACACAGTCAATACAAGGAAAAATGTGCAACAGTGAGGCTGACGCAGCCAAAGACAGTGGAGAACGTCAGGCCGGGGGTGTGGCATGACTATGACTTCTCTAACACCTATGGTCCCTTGCAAAATTACAGGTAGCCCCAAACCTCTTACAGCTTCTGTAGGAGAGAATGCTGAGCCGCCAACCAAGGAGTGTCACTTTGCTCCCAGACCCTATTTCCCAGCTTCCCTTTACAGGTAGGTGTAGTTTTGACCAGAAATGATAGGCAGCCCTTTCAGCCTGGCCCATAAAAACCTGGTGAGCTACAGCTATTGGTCAGGTGTATTCACCTGCTTCTCTCCAAAAGAGGCAGGGTGGGTCAGTGTCTTCCCTATGCCGAGCCCCTTTGTTCAACTACTTCATCAGGGAAGGTTGATGTGCCAGAGAGACACAGAAAGTATGAAGATGGCATAGCTCAGAATTTGGACGGTTTGTCCTTTGACTTGCACCTCGAGTGTGGTAATCTATCCTCTTTCCTGTTGCTTCTTGCTATGTGTTTAAAATAGGTTTGATAAACCATGAAATTTGAAAAACAAAACTTAGAGTTTTCTACATATTTTCCTTCTGTCTTTGGAAGTAAAGGATTCCAAGCTTCCAGAATACAGCAGACCAAGAGGTAGAAGAAAGAAGCCTGGGAGCTTAAGTTAACCTATGGAAGGCCATTCACCAAATGCCAACTGGAATTTGACTGAAAGAAAAATTAAACTTCTATTACATCAAGCCATTAACATTTTAGAGTTCTTCTATTACTGTAGCTATTACAGTAACAAATACACCCCCAAGTGTCTAAGCTCATTCCTGATGTTACAACAAAATACTTTAGACTGAGTAGTTTATAAACAACAGAGATTTATTCCTGACAGTTCTGGAGCTTAAAACTTCCAAGATCAAGGCACCAGCAGACAGGCTGTCTAGTGAAGGCTGCTCTCTGCATCGAGGACAGTGCCTGCCTCCCACCCCCTCAGGTGAAAGGGAGGACAATTCCCCGGGCCTCTTTTGTAAAGACAGGAATCCCGCTTGTGAGGATGGAGCACTCTGATCTAATCTCCTCCTAAACACCTCCCCTCTTAATACAATCGCTTTGGTGATTAAGTTTCAACATTCAAATTTAGGGGGGGGACACTGACATTCAGACCATAGCACTACATTATCCTGAAATTCCAGAAAATTCCTTAATTTTATTGTAAAACCTACCACAGTGAGAGCAAACCACATCACCTGGATCTAGCGATTGGGCTCTGGACATGTTTTACACTGCCTTTCATTCCACCTTACCATCAAGTTCATAGGGTTACAGTGATGACTAAGCATCACACATGCTACCCAGGTAGCAGTGATCAGTCTAAGGTCGTTTGTAATCATTTATCTGTGAGACGTAGGAGGGAGTTGAGCAAGCCTGGCCGTGGCCCACCAGTTACACACACTGATTACATAATATTATATATGTAATAAGAATGAATCTTGGGGTCTCATAGGGCTTTTTACAGTAGAGTATACAAACATCAAAGAAAACAGCATTTTGATCTCAAAAGCCCCAATTATAATACTGATCTTTACCCTAGGTTTCCCTAAAGCAGCAAGGTAGAAATACTTTCTTAAATTATAAGGGCAATTGATGTAAACATTCCAAATTATATATAAAATCAGCACATTGTACCCCATAAATGCAGTCATGTACATAGTTATGCCAATTAAAAAAAGAAAGACAGAAAGAATTTTAAGGGCAAGGTATTTGGTGAAAAACACCAGAAGCCAATTCTGGGTAACTCAAGAAAAAAAAAAACTAAATTACTAGAAGAATATAGGGTAGGTTACATGCTGAAAAAAAAATGCTGGTAAAACATACTCAAAAAACTAACAAGAGGCTCGGCGCCTGTGGCTCAACGGGCTAAGGCGCCAGCCACGTACATCTGAGCTTGCGGGTTCGAATCCAGCCCGGCCCGCCAAACAACAATAACGGCTACAACCAAAAAATGGCCGGGCATTCTGGCGGGCACCTGTAATCCCAGCTACTTGGGAGGCAGAGGCAGGAGACTCGCTTGAGCCCAGGAATTGGAGGTTGCTGTGAGCTGTGATGCCACAGCACTCTATCCAGGGTGACAGCTTGAGGCTCTGTCTCAAAAAACAAACAAACAAACAAAACTAACAAGAAATGTAGAAGACTAGGCTAGATGAGAATTCCAAGATCACAACCTAGGCTAGTTACATGGTCTTAAAATACAACCCCATGGATTACATTCCCTCCCAGCTTTACTGAAGTATAACTGACAACTCCATGGGTTACTTTGTTATCCAAAAAGGGAAAAAGCTACTTTTATAAGGAGGGAACTAGCAGACACTACATTAACCAAGTGATCAAACTCAATTTCATTGAATAATGGACAAACAGACATTATGTGCTTCCTATGAAGAGACAAAAAACATCTGTGTAGTATAGATGGGAAAGTATTTAACCTGAAATTAACCAGAGGGAAACAATTAATTAATTAATTGATTGAAATTAATGAGGGAAATCCAGATTGTGAGACTTTCTATAAGAAAATTTACTTGTAATCTTCAAAAATATTAGTTTCACATGGAAAGTCCCATTGGTTCACACCTGTAATCCTGGTACTGTGGGAGGGTGAGGTGGGAGGATCACTTGAGGCCAGGCATTGGAGACTTGCTTGGGCAATAGTAAGAGCCTATCTCCACAAAAACTAAAAAATTAGCTGGGTGTGGTGACATGTACCTGTAATCCCAGTCCTGCTGAGGCTGGAGGATTTGCTTGAGGCTGCAGTGAGCTATGATGATGTCGATGCACTCTAGCCTGGGCAAAGGAAGAGACTCAGAAGCAAAAAAAGAAAAAGTCAATGAGTCTAGGTAAAGGATATTATACTATTTTTTTCTAACTTTTTGTATGTTTGACATTTTTCAAAATTAAAACTTTGGAAATTTTTTAAAATCTGTGATGTTTCTGAATTGTGCCTCAGAATTACTACTTAAGATATAGGCAGGGGCGGCGACTGTGGCTCAAAGGAGTAGGGCGCTGGCCACATATGCCGGAGGTGGCGGGTTCAAACCCAGCCCTGGCCAAAAACTGCAAAAAAAAAAAAAAAAAAGATATAGGCAGTACACAGTAAAGGGCCTATGGGAAACCACTATACTAAATGTTTATGTCAGTCTCTGACAAAACTCATGTAGTTATTTTTAGGTGGGGTATAATTCAATATTAAAGTTTTTAAAGAGAGAAAGAAAATCCCTAAAAGCCACATAGCTTACTGGTGACAGAGATGAGATAGAAACCCTCACGCTCATACTCTTTTCCTCCGTGGAGAGGAAAGAAGCCTCAGGCGTGCTATGCTCTGAAATCAAATAACCTACTTCCCAATTTTGCAAAGGGTTGACCTTAAAAGTAAATTCTAAATAATTGTCAAATGCTAAAGATAGTCACCAAATAAAAGGAAAAGAATGCTTCAAAAACACTGCTCTATTGAGCCAAGCTTGAGAACATGTTTGGGATTTATAAGAGGATTTGAGGATTTAATAAAACAGTGATTTAAAAACAAGAGAACAAGCAGCTTTTTGATATGGATTTAACGAGAGTTTAGGAAGTGTTAGGAAAGACTCACTTCCAGATAGTCTAATTAATATGATAGATTTGTGGGGGGAAATTAATTGCTAACGTGAAGAAATATTCTGAAAAATAATATGATTTTGTAGAAGTCATTGCCTTACACTGAATAATTAACCTTGGCATTTGTCTTCTAGTCTTCCAAAATTCTGCTTTCAGACCTCATCTCTTTGCTCTGTCTCAGGCCCTCCTCTGTTCCTCTTTCTTTATCCAATAACTCAATATCAATGTCTCTTAAAATCTTTCTCTCTCAAGGTTCCTCAAGTACATTTTCAACTGCCTCTGGAACTACATTAATGTGCATACAGTTAACACTTGAACTTCAGAATAAATTCTTCATTCCCTCTTAAGGTTTGGTTCCCCCTTCTGACTTCTCTGTTCCTGTTCCTAACACCATCATCTCCTTAGTTAACTGCTCTAAACCTTGAAATGTCTTTTCTCCATCGTGCTTCTTCTCTGCCCTATGAACCTTTAAAACTCTTGTGTATTCTACTTCCACCGTCCACTCGGGTTTGCCCCATCCTTTCCCTTCTTCTTACCTGTCTCATTAGCCACATTTGGATAGACTCATTTCTTGTTGGGAGGGGCTGTCCCGTGCATTAGAGGATGTTTAACAGCGTCTCTGGGCCCCACTGACTGATAGTTGTACTCCCTCAGTTGTGAAAATTGAATATGTCTGAAGACATTGCCAAATGGCCTCTGAAGGACAAAATCACCCCCTGTTGAGAACCATCTCTCTAACCAAAGGATTGCCATAGCCTTCTGTTAGACAGATTGTCCCATTTGTCAGGGGTCCTGCCACCGATTCAGTCCACACCCTGCTACTGGTTTAGTTTTCTGAGATTTCGTTCCCATTACATTGTTTCTGTACCCCTAACCCTTTAGTGGTTCCCTACTATCTGTGAGTAAGACATAAAGTGCTCAGCTTAGCGTTCTAAGAGTTCCTATTATATGGCCCTCACTGCATCTCAGTTACGTTGCCCAGTCTTAACTCTCCACGTTTGTGTTCCAGCTTTGTGACCTCTAAGACTTTGCTTATGATATTTACTAATTTCTTCTTTAATCATTCAACAAACATTTATTGAACACCAATTAAGAATTAGATGGAGCGGGCGGCACCTGTGGCTCAGTGGGTAGGGTACCAGCCCCACATACCGAGGGTGGCAGGTTCAAACCCAGCCCCAGCCAAACTGCAACACAAAAAATAGCTTGGTTTGTGGTGGGCGTCTGTAGTCCCAGCTACTTGGGAGGCTGAGGCAAGAGAATCGCCTAAGCCCGGGAGTTGGAGGTTGCTGTGAGCTGTGTGATGCCAAGGCACTCTACCGAGGGCGATAAAGTAAGACTCCTGTCTCTACAAAAAAAAAGGAATTAGGTGGAAGCTGGGAGAGGTGGCTCACACCTGTAATCCTAGCACTCTGGAAGGCTGAGGTAGGGAATTGCTTAAGCTGAGGAGTTGGAGACCAGCCTGAGCAAGAGCAAGACCCTGTCTCTGCTAAAAATAGAAAAACTAGCCTGGTGTTGTGGAGGGTGCCTGAAGCCCCAGCTACTCAGGAGGCTGAGGCAAGAGGACTGCTTGAGCCCAAGAGTTTGAGGTTACTATAAACTACTATAAGCTAAGTGCTTGCTATGGCACTGTACCCAGGATGACAGAGTGAGACTCTGTCTCAAAAAAAGTTTTAGGTGGAACATTGGGCACTGAAGCTATAAAAGTGAGACATGGCCCCATCCTCTAAGAAGCTTAGCACTGAGTGTTTGATTAACAACTGTCTAGCGGGATGGTGCCTATGCCTCAAGGAGTAGGGCACTGGCCCCATATACGGGGTGGCGGGTTCGAACCCAGCCCTGGCCAAAAACTGCAAAAAACCAACCAAACAAACAATGGTCTAGCTGTCAGTGTTAAGGCCTCCCTAGCACTTCCTTCTACCTCCTCCAGCATTGGAGCTTGCTCATTGTGGAAGATCCTTTCATAAGGTTAAGGTACAACTGACCTTCTCAAGCTCCTTCCTTTCCGTAATTAAATAGTTAAACACCTAAACCAGGTCTGAGCGCTCGGGAACATCATGGCTATAGTGATTGGTTCAGAGGCAGACATGTGACTCAAGTAAGGCCAATTAGAATGCAAAACCTTAAATTTTCTGCATTTTGCTATGGTCACTAAGGTGTTAGTACATGTCTTAGACATTTGCTGGCAATAGTCCTTGACACATGGAGAAAAAGTCTGTCCTAGGAACAGTGTGCCCTAATGTAGTTTTTTAAGCCTCTGGATTCAGTCATTCCTGAAGTAAATCCCAAAATTACCCCCGGGTTGTCTTAATTACTTAAGCCAGAATTTCTTTCTAAGTAATCTTGTCCTATCCCAGGGTTTTCTATCTCAGTTAATGTCACTGCTCACCTTCCAACTGGCAAATGAGAAACCAAGGAGTTATGCTGAACACTCGTCTCTCCTTCATCCCCACCTCCAGTCCATCACTAAGTTTTATTGAAATCGCTCCATCCTCCAGTTCTTCCATCACCTGTGAATGATCCGCTCATCCAAAAATCTCATCACATTTCTCCTGGTTGACTTCAAAAGACTGATGTATCTTCATCCTCTCTGTTCCCCATCTGATCCCCTTTCTACCAAAGCTAGAGTGATATTTTCAAAGGGCAAATCTGACCAAATGGTTTTCTCTTCTTGTATCACTTTTCCATTGTTTGTATGTCCCTTCCTCATTGTGCATGACCTTTCCTCTCACTCTGTGCTCTAGCCACATAAGCCTCTTGAAGTCATTGTTTTTTCTCTCCAAGTTCTCCCAAACAACAGGGCGTTTGCACATTCTGGTTCTACCATCTGGAACATTCTATCTCTTTCATTTTTCTAATTAATATGCTAGTTATCTTTTAAAACTCAGCTCAGGCTCGGCACCTGTGGCTCAAGCAACTAAGGGGCCAGCCACATACACCTAAGCTGGCAGGTTCGAATCCAGCCGGGGCCCACCAAACAACAATGATGGTTGCAACTAAAAAAAAAAATAGCTGGGCGTTGTGGCAGGACCTGTAATCCCAGCTACTTGGGAGGTGGAGGCAGGAGAATCCCTTGAGCCCAGAAGTTGGAGGTTGCTGTGAGCTGTGATGCCACAGCACTCTATCCAGGGGGACAACTTGAGGCTCTGTCTCAAAAAAAAAAGTCAGCTCAAGCATCACTTCCTCAGAGAAGCCTCCCTCCATTCAAGCTTTCTTTTAATGAAATAAAACCCATAATTCTTACTATGTCCTATAAATTAACTGGGATTTATTTTGCAGCTAACTGAAGCCACATTGCTAGTTAGTGATAATAAATGACTAGTAAATTGAATGGGACATAATAAAAGGAATTAAATGCTTTAAAAAATGTTGGCATTGGCTCGGGGCCTGTAGCTCAAGCGGCTAAGGCGTCAGCCACATACACCAGTGCTAGAGGGTTCGAATCCCGCTGGGGCCTGCCAAACAACGACAACTAAAATCAAAAACTAGCCAGGCATTGTGGCGGGCACCTGTAGTCCCAGCTCCTTGGAAGGCTGAGGCAAGAGACTCGCTTAAGCCCAGGAGTTGGAGGTTGCTGTAAGCTATGACTCCATGGCACTACACCCAGGACTACAGTGTGAGGATCCGTCTCAAAATAAATAAATAAACAAATAAACAAATAAAAGGCAGGTTTAAAAAAATATATATTGGCATTGCTGGTGTGCAGATTCTAAGCTGTGCCTTCAGGAAGGAGTCTGCTGTGGTCTGAATGTTGGTGTCCAACCAGATCTAATATATTGGAACCCAATACCCAATGTGATAGTATTAAGAGATGGGGCCTCTGGGGAATGATTAAGTCATGAGGGCTCCACTCCCATGGATGGGGTTAATGACTTTATAAAAGAGGCTCAAGCAAGCTTCCTTGCTTTTCCTGTCCTTTGGTCTTGAGAGCACACAGTGTCCATCCGTTCGGCCACATAAGGACACTGAAACAACATGCCGTCTTAGAAGTACATCAAGCAAAGGAAGCCACACCCAAAAGTGTAGATGTAAGAAATTTCTGTGTTCAACATGCCCCTCCTTTCTTCATCTCTACCTTCTTCTAATCTCACTCTTTCTCTCTTCTTCACAAGTCTCAGTGAGAAAAATTTCAGGGTCAGATCAAAAGTAGGAATTCATAAGGAGTGCTGCAAATTGGTCCAACAGGAGAGAGTCAGGAAACTAGAGTTGAAAACATGACAGAATGGGAACCAGAAACAAAGTTACAGGAGTGAGAACAGATCCACAATCAGAGCACCAGGTGGAGGGGGTCGCGGTGCTGTCACTGAATAGGCGCAGGGTGGGAGTGTTTGGCACACCTTTTGTGAGGGCGACATAACTACAAGAGGGACTCTATCCAACAAAATCAAATATTTTAACCTGGTTGTTTGTACCTTCACATTAGCCTGAAATAAATTTACTTAAAAAAAAAAAAAAAAAGGTCCTGACAATGAAGACAGCCAACCACAGACCACCTACACTTAAATGTCATCAAGCCACACGCAATAAAGATGGTTCCAGTCCATGAACCCCTGTATCACTCTCCTCCGGAGAAACCCGAACTGCCCCCTTCTATCATCGCCCGATTCAACAGGAAGCAGTTAGATGGAGTCTTTGCCCCTTTTCCCTAACAGCAGTTAGAGTTTCTACTCGGAGAGAGAGAATTGATGCAGGACATCTGGCGCCCTAGCCAGCTCAGCCAGGCTGGCGGACCTGCCGCCTCCTCCTTGGCGGTGTCGGGGCTGCGACAGCCAGCTGAAGAACCAGCGGGCTGGATGACAGGCAAGGAGGGGGACCCTCAACCCCCACCGGAGGCTCCAATAGCCAAAAGCCCGGACAACTGCCAAGGACACACCTGTGCCTTGGTGTCTCCTTAAGTTTACACTTAGGATTAAATGTGGAACCCCCATTTCCTATGCCTAGGTCAATTTCATGTGAATTTCCTAGGCCTCAATTCCATGAATGGACTGTGTCCATTCATTAATACATTCATTCACTTTGTCCCGGTGGAAGAAGGGAATGTATTCATTCATTGATATATTCATTCACGTTGCCCCGGCGAAAGGGACTGTGTTCATTGGTTTCCTGGCAAACGAACCCATACACCTAAATATACCCCGAGACTAAAAGCCTAAAGGGGGAGACAGGGAAAGACCGGGAGAGAAACGGAGAGAGCTTTTCTCTCCTCACCTGAGTTCTCTCTCTCTACCAGGAGCTTTAGTGTTTTCTGTATTCTTTTCTGTAAATAAATTCTGTCTTACCATTGGGAAAAAAAAAAAGAAAAGAAAAGAAAACGCCATGAAGGCTATGTTAAACAGTTTGATGAAAACATTTCAGATTGTATATGAAACTAGCACATTGTACCCCTTGAGTGCACTAATGTACGCAACTGTGATTTATAAAAAAAAAATAAAAGAAAGGAAAAAGAAAAAAAAAATCAGAGGACCAAAAGATTCTATAAACAGAGCTAAAGGACAGAGAAAACATTAACGATACCTGGAAGGAATCTTACAAATCAGTAAGAAATAGAAAAATCATATAGGGGAGGTAAAAGAAGAGGATATGACCAGGCATTTCACAAAATAAATACAAATATAACAAACATAAACTGTTCGAAGTCATGAAGAATCAAAGAAATGCAAACTTAAAAAGTTAGGACAGGCTGTTGGTTGTCCACTTGGCAACAAGTAAACAATACCGAGCACTGGCAATGTTAAAACTACCCTGCTCAAACACCTCTTTGCGGGTGTGTAAATTTGGCAGATGTTTTCAAATATTCCTCCTTGGAAACTAAAATAAGGAAATGCTCCTCCAATTGCATACAGCACCATGGTTTAAAATACTAAAGACTGAAAATAATCTTAATATCTGTCAGTAGAGAATGGTTAAATGAATCAAGGTACATTTGTCTTACTGGATACCAGATAGCCATAAGGAATGAAATTGATCTATATCATCTGGCACAGAAATATAAGACCTAACAATCTTGTTAGGCATATTGTTAGGTCTAAAAAGCAATTGCTACATACATATAATATAATAAATAAAAGCAATTGCTACATACATCTAATATAATCCTGGGAGTAAAAACTGAACTTTTATGTATAGAAGGATACACGTCAAACTTTTAAACAATCATCGCTAGTACCTGGGGTTAAGAAAAAGATTAGTCTGGTTGCTATTTTATGAATAAAATACGGGGTGGTGGTGGTGGTGGTGAAAAACTTGCTTCTATTTCTAATTGGGTCTATGTGAGAGAATTGTTACTTAGATGAAAGATTACTTTTTTTTTATGACACTAGTGCTTAGTGTTAAAAATTGAAATTTAAAGGCTCGGCGCCTGTGGCTCAACAGGCTAAGGTGCCAGCCACGTACACCTGAGCTGGCAGGTTCGAATCCAGCCCGGGCCCACCAAACAACAATGATGGCTGCAACCAAAAAATGGCCGGGCGTTGTGGCGGGTGCCTACAGTCCCACCTACTTGGGAGGCTGAGGTAAGAGACTTGAGCCTAGGAATTGGAGGTTGCTGTCAGCTGTGATGCCATAGCATTCTATTCAGGGTGACACTTGAGGCTCTGTCTCAAAAAAAAAAAAAATTGAAATTTAAAAAGAATAAATGAAATGTAAACATTTTCTTAAGAATAAAAATAATTGTTTTGAGAAAAATCTAGTTATATTTCAATTAATATGGATTACTCTGTCAGATTTTAAATAAATAAAGTAATAACTATCATTTTTTTTTGGAGTGGTTACTATGTATTAGGCACAAACATACCATTCAATTTTTACCACAAACCTACAGAGTGAGTACTAGTCATAATTCACTCCTGAGGGATGAGAAAACTGAGACTCAGAAAAGGTGATGAGGAAATTTAGAAAGGTCAGTGTCATTTTCAAGTGATTGGCACAAGGCTACATTGTTGATGAATCACAGCCAGGGTCTGAAGACAAGGGTTTTAACTCGGCAGGCTGCATTCCTTACTATAACGCACCACTGGTTCTCTGTTACTTAAAAGAAAACAGAGAGGATTAATGTCATGATTGAAAACTACCTGGCATCAATATTACAGCTGCCAGAAAAATCACCTGATTTCTCAGTGTCCTGAGAAAATATACTTAAAACCAAAATATTCTGAAAAAAAAAGCATATATATATATATATATATATCCTCCCAATGCAGAAAACCTCTCCACAAAAGTAGAAAAGAAAGAAAATTATTTTATTATCAAATGAACATTAAACCAGGATGTGACAAATGACACAGGCAACCTGCTAAAGAGTTTGCAAAGACAGAAAGGAATTTGAGTCTTTTTTAGCTAAGCGGATACAACCTGTCCTAGTTTGTTTTCTGCTGCTATAACAGAATACCAGAGACTGGGTAATTTATAAAGAAAAGAATTTTTTGTTGTTGTTGAGACAGAGTCTCACTCTGTCACCCTTGGGTAGAGTGCCATGCTGTCATCATAGTTCATAGCAATCTCAAACTCTTGAACTTTTAGAGATCCTCTTGCCACAGCCTCCCACATAGCTGGCTAATAGCTAGCTCCCACCACAACACCTGGCTAGTTTTTCTATTTTTAGTAGAGAGGGAGGGTCTCAATTTTGCTCAGGCTGGTCTCTAACTCCCAAGCTCAAGCAATCCACTCACCTTGGCCTCCCAGAGTGCTAGGATTATAGGCACGAGCCACCATGCCAGGCCTAAGAAAAGAAATTTATTTCTCACAGAAAAGAAATTTATTTCTCTAGAGTCTGGGAGGTCCAAGACGTTGTGCTTGCATCTTGCAAGGTCATTAACACTGCATCATCCTATAGTAGAAGGTGAAAGGGCAAGGATACATGTAAAACAGAAGGATGAGGGCTGAGCAATCACTCTTTACCAGGAATTCTCTCCTACAATAACTCCATAAATACATTTATGAGGGTAGAGCCCTCGTGACCAAATCACCTATTTAAAGGTCTCTCCTTTTTCTCTTTTTTTGAGACAAAGTCTCACTTTGTCACCCTCAGTAGAGTGCTCTGGCATCACAGCTCACAGCAACCTCCCACTCTTAGGCTTAGGCAAGTCACTGGCCTCAGTCTCCCAAGAAGCTGGGACTACAGGCGCCCACCACAAAGCCCAGCTATTTTTGTTGCAGTTGTCACTGCTGTTTTAGCTGGCTGGGGCCAGGGTTCAAACCTGCCACCCTTGGTATATGGGGCTGGCGCCCTACCCACTGAGCCACAGGAGCCACCCAGCAACCTCAAAGTGGCCTTAAACGATTCTCTTGCCTAGCCTCCCAAATCGCTAGTACTACAGGTGCCCACTACAACACCTGGCTATTTTTTGTTGTAGTTGTCATTGTTGTTTGGCAGGCCCTGGCTGAATTCAAATCCGCCAGCTCCATTGTATGTGGCTGGTGCCCTAGCCACTGACCTATAGGTGCTGAGCCAGGTCTCACCTCTTAATACAGTTATAATGGCAATTAAATTTCAACATACCTTTTGAAGGGAATATTCAAACCATAGCTTAACCCATCCAAAATGTTAGATAGGTTTTACAATTTGCAGTCAGGTGACAAAGGAGGCAGCCCTGGTGTCAGATGGGTGGAGAGTTGTCTTCTTTGATAATTACAATTCAAAGAAATGGCTCCCAAGTCCTTAAGGAAATATTTCTAAGTTGTGAGAGGCGTGTGTAACTATTAAAAAGATTTACATATTTTGGAAAAAAACAGAAAAGGAAACTTTAAAAGAAAAGGAAGAAGTTTGGTGGGGTGAGAGAATCTCTTCTCTTATTTTTCAAAAGGGAGAAAATTTGTATGTGCTTGATATAGCATTATAAATTAGTCAATATCCTTGGACTTATTTCATACACTATTTTCTCTCTCTATTGATTATTTTGATTTCATTTTTGGTTGCTTTGTAAATCTTTGTAAGTCATTTTCTTAGACTGATATAAATTCCCTTTATATAAACTCTGTTCCTTTGCCAAGAAGAGGGACTCAGAAAATTTTGTGAAACACAGTAGTATCTCTGCAGGCTGACTACCCAAGGGACTGTAACAAACAGGTCAACATGCAGAGGTGGTCAGCATAAGGAACTAGGCCCGCTGTACTGATAATGGGACATGTGGTACATGTCCAGTCTGTGAAAATTAGGTCAATTTATTATCAGATGAAGAGGGTCCACCTGCCTGTCGATGTTAGCCAATAAGCAGACGTGGGGATAGGTCCACCAAGCTTTATTGTCAGAAGGCCAGCAATTCTGGAGAACAGTGAAAGCCTCTCCAAGATGGTTCTGTTCTTCCATGTGTAAAACCACAGTTTTAGACATAAAAGTTCACTGTGGTTTTAGACAGGAAAGTTCATAGCAAAAACCATGCTAACCCTTATCTTAAATAATAATCAGAATAATCCATGATCCATAATAAACATTAATCAGCATAACCCATGACCCAAAACAACATGATAATTCAAAAGTTAATCTCCTCCTTGACTTGGTGCCTGTAGCTCAGCAGCTAACACACCAGCCATAAACACCGGAGTTGGTGGGTTTGAATCCAGCCTGGGTCTGCCAAACAACAGTGACAACTACAACAAAAAAATGGCCAGGTGTTGTGGCCTGTAGTTCCAGCTACTTGTGAGGCTGAGGCAAGAGAATCGCTTAAGCCCAAGAGTTTATGGTTGCTGTGAGCTGTGATGCCACAGCACTCTACATAAGGCAACACAGTGAGACTCTCTCGGGGTGGGGGGGGTGGGGTTAATCTCCTAAATCAATTTCCCTAAACTTCTCGAGATATATACTTTTAGGAATAAGCTGACTTTACAAAACAGCAAGTATGGGAGACATGAGGTGAAGGTTATTTAGGAGCCAAACAGACCAGACCAGCTGCGTCCTCTCAACCCTGGCCTGAGTGACTCCATCTTATTCTCACTACATGCACTCTCAAATCTAAGGATGTGGTCAGTGTAGGGAGATAGTCAACCATGGAGGTTCTACTTTAATTATAGTTTTCAGTTCCAAGAATTTGGGAGCAAGTGTGAGGTTTTGAGGTTCATTGCAGACCAGAGTCAGGCAAGAGCCTAGCTCAGGCTCCCAAAGACAATACATGAGTCTGCAGAGAACTGAACTCTGGCCTTTTTTTTTAATCTAAATTCCTTTCGAAGAGGCTAGTGAGCTGAGCCTACAAACAGTAAAATCTCACTAAACAGATTTCATTAACCTGATATAATAAGGTTAACCTCCCAACCTGATTCCCATATGGCATCACAAAGAGATAGGGGACTCCCTTATCTTAATGCAAGTCCTAGACCCATTTCATTCATTCATTCTTTTTTTGTTTTTTTGAGACAATCTCACTGTGTTGCCTTCAGTAGAATGCTATGGTGTCAAAGCTTACAGCAACCTCAAACTCTTGGGCTCAAGTGATTCTCTTGCCTCAGCCTCCAAAGTAACTGGGACTACAGGTGTCCGCCACAACGCTTGGCAATTTTTTTGTTGCAGTTTGGCCAGGGCCAGGTTCGAACCCGACACCCTTGGTATATGGGGCCAGCGCCTTACCTACTGAGCCACAGGCACCTCCTGGAAAAAATGTATTATTATAAATGGAAATTACAAACATATTTCACTTATAAATGAGGATGCAATATCCCAAACAACATATTAACAAGTTGAATTAAAAATTATTGTTCAGGCTTGGCGCCTGTGGCTCAAGTAGCTAAGGTGCCAGCCACGTACACCTGAGCTGGCGGGTTCAAATCCAGCCCAGGGCCCGCCAAATAACAAGGACAGCTGCAACCAAAAAATAGC
>CAUYON010112055.1:0-26632 GCA_963573935.1 Arctocebus calabarensis | reverse complement strand
GCTGTGTCGGGCGCCTGTAGTCCCAGCTACTAGGGAGGCTGAGGCAAGAGAATCGCTTAAGCCCAAGAGCTGGAGGTTGCTGTGAGCAGTGTGATGCCACGGCACTCTACCCAGGGCGATAAAGTGAGACTCTGTCTCTACAAAAAAATAAATAAATAAATAAATGATGAAATAAATTCCCTAAGGTATGTGGCTTTGTGCTTCCCATTTGCATATGAATCAACAGGTATTAGATAAAATATAAACACAGTTTCAGAACATTGTTTACCTTCATATGAAACAAGAACCTTGAGGGCGTTATTTTTTGTTGTTTTGTTAATAAAAGTGACAAGTGATGCCAGGCCTCTACCCTCGTTCTCCAGGCTATTAGTCTACCCTCATTTTCTATTAGAGTACTAACCTTCAGAAATGTGTTTCTAAAATCTCCAGTCTCACTCACATAACTGAAAATGACATTTACATTGTGCTAAGAAGTGTAACAGGCAGGTTAATGCCTGTAGTTCCAGTTTCTTGGGAGGCTGAGGTGGGAGATCGCTGCTGGAGACCAGGAGTTAGAAGTGAGCCTGGGCAGCATAGTAGGACCCCATATCTATAAAAATTTTTTTTTTTAAATAGCTGGGTGCTGATGAATGTGTTTGTAGTCCCAGTTACTTCAGAGTCTGAGTCAGGACAAACTCTTGAGCCCATGAGGTGTAGGGTACAGTGTGAGGGTGAGCTATAATTGTGTCACTGGATTGTAATAGAGTGTATTATGAGGAATGCACTGCATGTACAATATTCACATTTTAATACTGTACTTGTTATATATTTGTTTTCTTGGCTGTTATGCTTAAGAAGAGATTAGATCTACCTCTAAATTATAGTTCTTAGACATTCTAACCAGGTATAGTAAAGTCATTTAAATTAATAATATTAAAAAATCCAGCAAGCATCAGGCATGGTTTTTATTACTGTTGCATCCAGTTGATTTCTTTGTAGACAGATTATTTCTTGACATAACAGGATGGCATCACATTGTTCATACGAAAAATAGAAGTAATTTTTCAGTTTCTGGTATTGTGTAAAAACGTCCTAGGATAATCCATACCATACTGTGGTAATGGGTTAGGTGCTGTTGACATCCTAACAGGTATTTGCAAAACATAGGCAAAATATTATAATCAAACTATATCCTCTATCTTCTTAATCCTTGATTCTACAGAGTCTATGTTTATTTTTAATTCATAAATATAACCTTTTACAATCAAATAAGGGAGCCTCAAAGTCATGAATAATCTCCACTTTAAGAATGTTCATATACTTGCTGCTATACTTACTTTTTTAATTTTTTAATTTTTTTATTGTTTGGGATTCATTGAGGGCTCAAAGAATTAGGTGATTGCATTTGTTAAGTAAAGTACCTCTTATATTTATGTCCTGCCCCCAAGAGGTGTGTCATGCACCCTGAGCCTCCATCCCCCTCCCCCCTCCCTGCTGCCTCATTCTCCTACCCACCCCCATGTATTCGGTCATCTACCGCCTACCTTCATATTAGAATTGAGTACTTTGGATTCTTGCTTCTCCATTCTTGTGATGCTTTACTAAGTACAATCTCCATCTCTTTGCGCTATGTTGTTCATCACACCTCAATTTACAACCCCCCAAAGGTGGAATCAACCTAAATGACCACCATCCCAGGAATGGATAAACAACCTGTGGTATATGTACACCATGGAACAATATCCTGCTATACTTCTAAACAGACATAGCTCATGTGATTCATAGCTCATGTGATTATGCAAAACCCACTCCACTTTCGAATGCAACATTTCAATGTGTGGACTTTTCTTTTTCTATTTAATCTGTCTACTGTCTAACATCATGGCCACACTCTCGGGATCTTAAGCCAAAAAAATTTGTTTAAAAATGATTGTTTTTAAAGAAATAATTTAGTACATGGTGGGAGGCGACGGAATGAGGAAGTAGAAAGAGGAAGGAGGTAGGGTGTGGGGGTCATGGGGTGTGACACTGGGACACAAGTATAAAAGGGACTTTACCTAACAAGTGCCAGCAGCGTAACCTGGCTCTTTTTACCCTCAATGATTCCCCAACAATAAAAAAAAAAAAAAAGGAAAGAATTTAGAACTCTTAAATGAAAACAAAAATCCATACTCACAGAACAGCTAAATCTGTCACAGAATTGAAACCATGATTTCTAATAATTAAAATTTCTTTACTTATTACTCTGCTATGTGTCACAGACTTACGCTGGGTCTAATTCATGAAGGGGCAACATCAAATATGCAGTTCCTTTAAACCACATTGTAGTAAAGTGGGCCCTCCAGATGCCTCACTCAGCAAAGTGGTCACTACCACTGATAGGGTTCCACACAATTTCCTTGGAGAGGAGGGAGGGAATCCATCAAAAAAGGGGATTTCTGTTCAAAACACATAAGTCGGATATCTTACCTACTAGAGAAAAAAAACACTTAAAGATAGAAAAAAAACACTAAACAAGTCTTAAGATAATTCACGCTTCAGCGCAGAATTTGGAAGTTACAAAGCAAGAGCCAAATCTAGCCCTTCATCTGTTCTGAAAATAAGACTATATTGTAAAGAAAGTTTACAATAAACAAATGGACAGGCCATGCCCATTTGTTTCTTTATAATGTATAATTTTTTTCTGTCTCATTCTTTTTACTGTCCTCTCTATATGAGATGCTCATTCCTTCTACTCCCTTCAGCAAAATCCAACCTATCTTGAAGGTATAACTTTACATAAGAAGAATTAGTTTGGGCGGCGCCCATGGCTCATCGAGTAGGGTGCTGGCCCCATATACCAAAGGTCACAGGTTCAAACCTGGCCTCGGCTGAACTGCAAAACAAAAAATAGCGGGGCGTTGTGGCCGGCGCCTGTAGTCCCAGCTACTCAGGAGGCTGAGGCAGGAGAATCGCCTAAGCCCAGGAGTTGGAGGTTGCTGTGAGCTGTGGGAAGCCACAGCACTCTACTGAGGGTGTTAAATTGAGACTCTGTCTCTACAAA
This sequence comes from Arctocebus calabarensis, assembly GCA_963573935.1. NCBI lineage: Eukaryota > Metazoa > Chordata > Mammalia > Primates > Lorisidae > Arctocebus > Arctocebus calabarensis. The sequence continues at coordinate 23,610 of CAUYON010112055.1, read as the reverse complement.
AAAAAAAAAAAAAAAAAGAAGAAGAAGAAGAAGAATTGTATATATCATGTGGAGGTGTATTTTTACATTTAAAATTATTTCTGAGATTTATTGAAAGTTTTGATGATAGTTTATTAATTTCAACTTTTTAACTGTTATATTGCTATATAAATAAATGACAATATTTTACTGCCAATGGACGTTTGTTTAGGATTTAAGACTTAGATTTTTGTTCAGTACTGTTTGTATAAATGTTCCTCTACTTGTCTCCCAATTTACAACTGCAACAGTGTCTCTAGATTATTTATCTAAATGTTGATTTGGTTTTCAGCAAAGCTGGAAAACATTTAATATTGTGACTATTGTTTGTTTGTTCATTTTGGTTACTATTAAGTGGAATGTTTCTTGATATCTTTCCCCTTCACTAATGACCACCTTATGTGTTATCTTCTAGAAAAAGCCGATGTAAATTTTTGGTTTTCAACCACTTCATGTCTTTAGTTTGTTTTTCGTCTTCCCTTACAAAATTGAAGGTGTTTTTAAATATATTCTAGATGCTAGCACTTTGTCAATTCTATGTTGCAAATACCTTCTCTCACTTTATAACATGTCTTTTCCCTCTAAAATAAATTTTTAATTTGAATGTAGTTAAATACACCTATATTTTCTTCATGGTATACAATGTTAGAGCTCATTTATTGAAACTATCACTACTCCAAGGCAATACAGGTAGTGTTCTATATTATATTCCAAACATGTTAATTAATCTGGAATTTAGTGTTGTTTGTCTTTCAAGATAGGTAAATAATGCCATTTTTTATAGAAATAGCCAATTTTCCCCCTGTCACTTACTAGGAAGTCTATCTTTCCCTATTGTTTTACACTGTCAATGCTATATAATAAATTAAGTTTCCATATAGTCAAATATATTTTTTCTGAATTCTATCATCTTAGATTGTTCTAATTGGAACAATGTGATGGAATTTTGATCATTTATTTCTACCTCTATTTCCTTTATGCCTTTTGAAAGAATGTTGTGCCACTCTCACAAATATAAAGTTGTTATATCTGCCCGCCAAATCCAGCCTGTTTTCATGATGTTGTGTGCATGATGTCACCAGGGCATGTTGTCCTAACTTTTTTCCCAATATAACTATGTGATATTATTATGGGCAGTGTTCACCAGAAATAGCTTTATTCATAACATTCGATTTTTGTATCAGAGAAAACTTATGTGTGAAAAAATATTGTTTTACTACAAACTAGACTATTGTTGAAGATATCCTTCAACGTTATTTTTGTATGACCTTTCTATACCCTTTGTGAAATTGATAATTATTGTCAGGCCCCCTGTGACTGTATGCACAGCCCTTACCACTGAAACATGTCTTGACTGGGTATAACACGGAGGACCTCACCCATTGTTCCTGTTAAATCTTCTAAATTAGTTGATTTTTAGGTTATAAACAAAACAACTTACTTATCAATGAGGGTTTTTTCCCCTAATAATAAAAAAGTAGGTAAGGAAATAGAAAAGGCACAATTTTTTGTTGTTGTTGTTCACAATGCACATTTAACTGACTTACTAAGCAGTCAAGAGTGTGGCAGGAGCTTTAAAAAGGCACACTTTTTAAATAATACAATTAGTAGACACAAGATGGCAGATGTCATAGAGATAGCAGTGACCTATAACAATATTAAATGAAAGTTTATGGCAAATTGATGACTATCACTCTGCCCACTTCATAGTCATAGTCAGAACACTTGAAAATAAAGATTGAAAGAGTATAACTTGTTCTTCAAATAAAAAAAAATAAAATACTGGGATGAGCTGGGATGAGATTCAACATGAAAAAGAATGCATACAAACAAATAAATGATTTGCAAAAATTCATATATTGGTACTGTATCTTAGATATCAGAAAGGTATAAAGTTTTATGACAGGGACATGTCTAAAAATCCCAAGAGTTCCTACATTTTTTTCACAGAGAAACTTGTTCTCCTATATAAAATTTGCTTAAAATATTATCACTAGTGAATCTAATAAACTCCAAAATTCTGGAGTCCTGTATCTTTTCAGCTTTAGAGAAATAATTGAAATCAAATGTCTCACTTTATTATTTGATGAAGAAAAAGTATTTGTCTCAAGTTTACATGCTAAATGATGAAATAAAAAAATCCATATACATCATGCTTTGAAATTGTTTTGAAGGATAGTTTGGAATTTTAAAAAAATCTCTTGCTGATATTTATTAGAACCTGAATAAAGAGGAATGGCAGTGTGACTGTGTGTGCTTACATACAAATCCATACATTCATAGGTAAATATTTACATTGCTGTTTATACATATTTATACACATACACACACTTATAGAATACGTATGTTCAATAAGTAGCAAGTTACAATTAGAAAAGTTAGATAGGAGGAATAAGTTCTAGAGTTTTATTGAATAGTAGGGTGGCAACAGTCATCCATAATGTGTTGTATACTTTAAAATAATTAGAAGAGAAGTTTTGAGATGTTCTCACCACAAAGAAACAACAGGCATTTGAGATGATGGATATGAGAATTGCCCTGATAGAATCTTTATATAAAATATATATGTATCAAACCATCACACTGTACCCCATACACTGCATGATTATTATGTGTCAATTAAAAACAAAGTCTGTGTGTTGCAAAACTTATGGATTTAGAATAGATATTAAACTTTTGGAAAAATTCACTAGTAATCTCTAGTCAATGTTATAATTTAAATCTTAACAAAATATCAATATGATAAGTATGCTTACAGAAAATCTTCATCATTATCTTACATGCTTGATGGGGAAAGGCTCAACTGAATTAAATTAAAAATCCATCTACATTATCTTAAGACATCAACATTTCATGTGTTAATTAAAGATTTAAAGAATCATCACTGGAGGAATTCTCACATTTTGAAATATAATTTGAAGTAATAAGATTACCTAAATTGTTGGGAATGTGGCTTTCCTTCAGTTAAGAAGAAACATTTAGGATATTTGCTACCAACTACTTGTATAATTTAAATCAGAACAAATCTTAAAGTATATTTTGGTCAGAGAGAGATCCTGCCTGAAGAAGGATACAGCTCCAAAAGGTTTGAAATAGAGAGTAGTGTTAACCAGTTTGATGTAAGCATTCCAAATTGTATATAAAATCAGCACATTGTACCCCATAAATGCATTAACGTATACAGTTATGATTTAATTAAAAAAATTTAAAAATCATAAGACAGTGGTGCCACGGATAGAAGAGAATGGACTATCTCATCAGGAAGGAAAGTCAAAGGAAATAGCAAGAGAGGCTAATACTAAAAGACGCCCATTAGATTTAGTAAGACTGGGGGTCACTAGCTGTCACAGTGAAAGTTGGTCTGACGGCTTAAGGAGAAGAAACCGTGTCTGATCAGCCAACTGCAAACTGCGTCCTGAACCACAAACTCAAGTGCTCTGCAGGAAATATTATTTCAGAAACTGCCCCTAAAAACAAAGCTCTGCTGTGTTGTCTAAAATCAGACATAAACCTGTTAGAGGTGCCCCAACATAATTATGTGTTAGCAACTAATTCAGTTACCCTTATTAATTAATTCTCAGCCTCATTTATCCTAGCATGAAAGCACAATGCACAGCAAATTTCTTTCCACAGCATGCCAACATACACTGGGCTGCCCTCTGTTTGCTAATAATCCATCTTATAGCTCTTGTGAGTGCATAATACTCACTGAAATCAATAAGAATTATGGGCACAAAAGTGCTGCAAGGCTAAGTCTTTAATACTCAAGAATGTATTGTCCATACACGGCCAAATGGCACTTGGATAGTCGGTGAATATAATTATAATAAAACCCATTATGTCTTTTCTTTTAGGGAGAAAGAAAAAAAATGATTTACATTTAAATGTGGCATGTTCTGGAAACAGTGTGCTTATGGAATAACTAGGGGGAATTTTCGAAATTTGATTATCTAAATGCAGGCAATGGTTTCAATACGTGAGTAATGTAGTATTAAGGGGCCGCAGTATTGGTCTACATGTATGACCTGGGAAAGTCCTTTTGTTTAATAGCATAATGAACATTTTTCTTAGTGAATTATTTCAATAAAATAATTATGCCTAAATTTGTCACTAAACATTTAATGTGCCCAAAAAGGGTAAGTTTAAAATATAAACAATCTTATACTGAATGGAATTTACTGATGCCAAGAATTTGAAACGGACATGTGCCAAAAGGTAGCAGTCTATGCTGTATTCTTTCTTAGAGTCACAGTGTACACGCAGCTTTTTTTCTCTTTTTTTGCCATTCTACAATGGTTTATGTGACATGGCTCTGAATAGCACCTTGGATTTCACTGGTGGATGCCAACTTAATGCTAGACCAGTCCTGGCAGGACCAGGTTAAGTAAATTAATGTTGGAAACTAGACTCTATCCTGCATTTTCTTGACCATTGAGGTGAAGAGAATCCCTAAATATACTTTATGTGATTCAGTTGATTCAAAGAAATAGGCTTTGTTCTAGGAGTAAAAGTAACTTAGTTTGCTGTCTGAATACAACCAAAGACCTCTCTACTAGTGCTGGGCCCTCATGCATACTTTGAAAGTGGCATTAAATAATTTAGTATTTAATGTAATCATTTAGTATGTAAATGTTCCGTTTGGAAGAAATATCTCTAATAAAACCAAAAAGGAGATTGATCATATGGGCCACTGATAAAAGGAGTCTACAGATTTCAAACTGCAAGTAGATAGCAGTGGCATTAAAGTATCATTTTCTTTTAAGATGACCCTGCTGAAAACAGGCTCATTAAAATGTTTCCATCAATCAGAAAAATCTAAAATGCAATCTTAGAGCTGCTAGGTCATACACTACAGTGGCAAATAAATAAATAGGAAAGAAAATAAAAAGACAATAGTTAAATGTGGCTATGATTGTGGGTACTTACTTCAATAATGTGAATAATATTAATAAAAGGAATATGACTTCAGATTAAGATGTTTGTGTCATTGTATTCAAATTGGTTTGAGAGATGTGAGTATAACCCTGTGTCAGTTACGGTGTAGTTATATTTATTCAATGCCAGTAATCTTCCAGGTGCTGTAGCAGAAGTAAACCAGATGCTCCAGGAGTTTCCACATGGGAAAGCAAACTTGGGCACATCTTTGAATGCATTTTATTTAAATCTTCCCTACTTTGCCATGAAAAAGCCTTCCTCAACAGGTGTAGGTCTCTGTACTGCTTAAGGTAGGGTAAGATTAATGTAACATCATCAATACCTCCACTAATTTTTATTACTTGCATTGCTTTAGGCAAAAGATCTATTTTTATGGTGAGATGAACATATATATAGAATGTTAACAGATTCTAAGGAAAGCAAAATCCTGCTGGGTGAACACATGCTAGCCATTGCCACAGTTATGAACTATAAATTAACGTTCTATGGCACTGCATTGGTTTGTAAAAATATCTATCTATAAATATCTCCTCTCTAAACACACACACATAAAACACATAGCTATAGGGTGGTGTTCCTAGGAAGGATTTTGTGCTAACCAGAATCTAAATGCTTCAAAAAGGGAAATTATTAAAAGAAAATCATATAATATTTACACAAAAGAATTATATGTAATTGTTAAAAGAAGGCTGAGGGTTTATCTTCAGGTTGCGAAGGATTCAAAAACTGGAAGCTGACACAGACCAGCAAGATAACATTTAAGAAAAAAGTGGGAATCCAAGCCCATGTTCTCTAGAACACAGAGCCTAAGGCAAAGCTTGGGTGCTAATACTTTTTTGGAAGCTGCAATCTCAAAGTAACTAAGGCCAGAGAAAGGAAAGAGAGGCAAAAAAGTGAGGCAAATTCAAGATGGTGCTTCACCATACTAGCCACAACTTCGTGAACAAAACCCATTTGGCTTTGTGCCCACAGAGGGTCTCTTCAGCGAACCCAGGCAGAGCTTCCATGCCTCCATTTGTGTCAAAGAAAGAAAAGGAAAAGATTTTCTTAGCTAACTCCCTGAGGTCTCCTGTCCTTCACTGATTCACATTTGCATTAACCACAGGTGATAACTACCTCACTTTCAGGTCATTTGAAAGGATTCAGAGGCTCTTTAAATCTGATTTGTTGAGTAAAATGTCCACACCTGTTACAGATCCTGCCTGGCAGGCAAGACCAACAGAGGCCCTCCCAGGAAGCCAGTTAGTCACCCCAGAGACAGCCAAGAGGCACAGTCCTGCTAGAATCTGAGGCGGAATCAGGTGTGGTGGTGGCAGCAACAACCAGGAGCTAGTGACCAGTTGAGGTGCATAAATCAGGGAGCCTCATGAATGGGACCTGATATGTTAGGTAGGACAAATCATGGCTGCCACTCATCCCAGTGAGGGACATACAATGAGTGGTGGAAAACTGCGGAGCACACGAGAGGGAAGCTGCTGCCCAGCTCCAGAGAACGGCTGCCACTCAAGGGTATTGGCCTGTGTGGCCAGGCTGTGCCATTTTTCAACACAAACAATGCCTTCGTTTTTCCTATGGGAACCATCACCTATGAACTAGAAATCTGGATTTATTTTTTATATATAAAAGAGAATTTCTAAATTCTGGCTTATTAAAAATAACAAAACAAAGTATTAGCTAAACAAAGACCTATTTATGAATTATATTCAACCCACAGGCCATCTATGAACTCTGATGTATAGCACAAATATAGTTCTGAAATATCATTAAGAATTAAATTCAAATATCTCCCTATCTACATGTGTGTCTATCCATATTGCTTCAGGGTTCATAAAAGCAAAGGAAATTATGAACTATGATCTCACAAACTTAAACACACAACTTTGTCATTACTAACCTTGAATGATTTGATTTACCTTCTCTTTACCAATGAGAATAACCATCTACAAAAAATATACAGTATATAATATGTACAATGTTTCCATTAATTCATAATTTAAATTAATATACAGATGAAACCTAACAAGTCTATCTCCCTAGACAAAAAGAGCCCAAATGAAAGCCAAGAGGAATATCCTTAAGGAAAAATTCTCAAAAAGTATCACAAAAAATGTTAGTTCTACTTGAGATGGAGGAATTGTGTGAACAAATGCAAGACTAGTAATGACCTACAATTTTGTAGAGAGCTGGTCTTCCTAAGACAAATACTAACTTCATCTAGGTGCCTGGTTTAAAGTGACAGAAGAAGACCTGGGGATTTGGTGGGATCTCATTTAATGTGAACAATGCAAGGGTATATTTCAAAATAACTAAGAGTAAATTTTAAATATCTTACCACAGAAAATAAATGATTCAGGCTCAGCACCTGTAGCTCAGTGTGAGGGCATCAGCAATATACATCAAGGCAGGTGGGTTCGAACCTGGCCCCTGCCAAACTGTAACAACAACAAAAAATAGCCTGGCATTGTAGCGGGCACCTGTAGTCCCAGCTACTTGGGAGGCGGAGGCAAAAGAATCACTTAAATCGAGGCAACTCTTAAATACAAGAGTTGGAGGTTGCTGTGAGCTGTGACACCAGAGTTCTCTATGGAGGGAGACATAGTGAGACTCTATCTCAAAAAAAAAAAAAAAAGAAAAAAAAAAAGTGATTTAATGGCTATGTTCGTCAGTTTGATTTAAACATTCCACATTATATATCAAGTTATCGCATTGTACCCCATAAATATGTGTAGTTATGATTTTAATTAAAAAAATTAACAACTAAAAAAATTCAATTGGGAGATGACTGTGAGAAGAAACATATGAAGAAAATAGAGAGGGAAAATTTCTCCAAGGAGACAAAGTTGAATAAAACAAAAAAAGCATTAGCAAGAGGTTTCCCCACCCTCGGTGGGAAGAAAAATACAAAGTTAAGAATGAAGGTTGTCCGTTAGTTCTTCAGACTGGAACTAGCTGTGTATCTGATTTCTAAACTCTTCCAAGGCTCAAGAAACCAAATGTTACAATCTCCTTTCTTGCTTTCCTCTCTAATGTCAATTAAATTTCCGCTTATTTCTCTATACTTAGGGATCACGCAACCATTTTTTGATATTTTAAATTTTATCGACATCTCTCATTCAAGGCAACTATTTTCCTGAATTCTGTTGTATTGTGTTTTTGCATTTTCTTCCAAACATTCTTCGTGATATCTGCAGGAAGATCAAACTTTAATCTACATATAACCTGTCATCTTTATTACTGTAAGCAGGAAAGTCCTTATATTTGCAAAATCTTTGATGGACGATTGATTACAAGAGGAATGACTACCTGATTAATTTGGAAAATTGATGCAACTTAGATAGCAAAACCAGAGAAGAAGAAAACAAGACAGAAATCACAGATAAATCTCACTTTGTACAGAGCAAAAATATTGAATGATATTTTTCAATATTTTCAATGATATTCAATACCAGCAAATTGAATCTGCTAGAGTGTGAATAATAATAACACTTCCAGAAATATAAGATAGTTCAATTTCAGATAAACTAAGAAAATTTTATCATATTCATAGATTAAAAGAAAACACATCTTCTAAATAGTATTCAATAAAATTTAACATTCATTAAAAACAAAAAGAGTCAGCAAAGGTTAAATGAAAGAAAATCTCTTCAATCTAATGAAAAATTATCCACCTAAAAACCTTCAGGATATTACTTATGTACAGTGGTACTGTATATATAGTTTCAAAAATTCTATGAGGTTTTTAACCTCTTAATCATTGCCTTCCTTCTGTCTCGTTAGTAAGAACAGGTGCTATTGCTCGATTTTTTTCTTCCTTTGAAAATTTCGAAGAACGGTGTTTTTCATTCAGCTGGGCATCTAGCTAATTAAGATGATACTGCATAGTTTTTTTAACTGCAAGTAGCCAGCACTTTACGATCTAATTTTCATTTTGTCATGCCCAACATAAGCTTTCCTTATTTGGCTGAAGGGTTGTTTCGATAACGTGAATGAAGCTCCTTCCCTACTAATTTAACTCCCTACTTCTTTTTCCTGCCCGAATTGCAAAGTTGGCACTAGGTTTTCGGTTTTCCTTCTCCGAGAAAGCTGGATTGAAAGGTGATCCTAGCTGCTCTTACTGAATCAGTTAGCAGAAAAAGCTAGTGAAAGGAGTGCTGTTTTTAAATGAAAATGTCAAAAACTGACTATTAAAAGCATTGTAATACACCACACTAAATTGTTTTCAACTTACTAACAGGAAATATCCCTTACCCAAATTAACATTTTTTTTTTCTGATAGTTGACTATATTGTCTTTTTTATAACATACAAAGGGAATCTATTTCTGTGGACTTTCCTTGGAAATGTTCTTAAGCTAATACAAAGTTTACTAAGTCAGTTGGGGCATGGTGGCTCACAGCCGTAATCCTAGCACTCTGGGAGGCCGAGGTAGGCTGGTTGCCTGAGCTCAGGATTCTAGACCAGCCTGAGCCAGAGCAAAACCCTGTCTCTAAACATAGCTGGGTATTGTGCTGGGCTATAGTCCAAGCTACTTGGGAGCTAAGGCAAGAGGATCACTTGAGTCCAAGAGTTTGAGGTTGCTGTGAGCTATGATGCCACAGCAGTTTACCAAGTGAGACTTCGTCTCAAAAAAAAAAAAAAATTTACTGAGTCAAAAGAAAACTGAACCCCCAGCCTCAAGTACAGTGTTATAAGTATACTCCTTGAATTTTATTCTACTCACATTTTTAGACTTTAAAACTATCTCTGCATATTATATCACTATTCTTCACATTAATTGATTTTTTTTTTTTTTTTTTTTTACAGTTTCTGGCCAGGGATGGGTTTGAACTCACCACCTCCGGCATATGGGGCCGGCACCCTACTCCTTGAGCCACAGGTGCCACCCGATTAATTGCTTTTTTTTTTTTTTTAGACAGACTCTCAAGCTGTGGCCCTGGGTAGAGCGCTATGGCGTTATAGCTCACAGAAATCTCCAACTCAGGCTCAAGCGATCCCGTTAACTGAATTTTTTCTATTTTTAGTAGAGACCGGGGGTCTCACCTTTGCTCAGGCTAGTCTCAAACTCCTGAGCTCAAGCAATCCACCCACCTGGGTCTCTCAGAGTGCTAGGATTACAGGCGTGAGCCAGAGCACTCGGCCTAACTGATCATTTTTAACCAAATTCCCACGGGCTCCAAATGAATAGAAAGAAGCACTCAGAAAAATACATACTATTGATTTATTTTATATTTATTTCCACAAAATTTAAATGCAAAAGCACACATAAATACACACACATATTTATACTGTCAGGATGGGACCAGTTCCAAGCAACAGACTGAGGGTGGTTTGGCAGGGAGGGGCAGATACCACAGAAGCAGGCTTGAGAATCAATGGGACGGTGTTTCACATCGAGTTTAGGGAAAGGACAGAAAAGCAGGAGTTCAGTCAGAAGAAAAGGGACAACTAAGGTCAATGAATGAACAGTTCCTGAAGCATGAACAAAAGTAAACTAATCTAGAGTGGTTAACTGACCACCAGTTCTTGCAAGGGTTGTGGACATTGTGAGATAGGAACAGAGCTATTAAATGTGCTGACGCAGTTTGAATAAATACTGGACCGCCAGTTGTGGAATGATGATTTAAGCTCTATGGTGAAGTTCAGTTTAAAATACGGATGAGAGTATCAAAGTGACTGAACTTCTCTTCAGAATTGCATAGCAAATGTATCCGATAAAATCTTCTTGATTTAATTTCTAATTTATGTCCGTGGGCAGTCCTTTTATATTTCTGTTCAATCCTCCTATTTCTGAATTATGCATATGAATCACATCCCTGTGGTTATAGTATTTCACTGAAATCGTGTTGTATTAAACACTACTCAGCATATAAAATCTAACCTAATGGCTAAAGTTCAGGCAATATTTTGTTATAAGGCAAATCTCTTTAGGTTGCAGTTTGTAGAAAACATTTCACCTACAAATAATGATTAAAAAATCCAAATCAGCCTTCTTCCTCAGGACTCTGGCATTGGGATTAGAATTTGTTTTATTATCCATTGTAGCTGACACCAACAACACCAGTGTTGCCCATTTATATGACACTTTGAAACTCTGTTACTTTGTTTACTACACAGCCTGACATTTTCATGACATAGAATGGATCACTCAGTTTTTCTCCACCTCCAAAAATCTATAAACTTCTTAGGTCATGTCAATCCTATTCTCATTAAATTATTAAATGTCTACATCATCCACAAGATTATCTATATCTCATTTACTTCTTTAGCTTAATTCTGACCATACTCTACTCATTCCCCGGAGTAATTCTTTGATCATTACTGCCGTCATTAACAGTTTTTCTATATTCCTAAGTGTTTTCCCTCTCCTCTGTCACCATCACCTTACCAGGTTTCCTTCAGTTGCTAATTGCAGACCCTGTATCCTTCCTACCACCTTTTTGGTTAGTTTTAATGTTCCTGGCAAAAGGCAGAAATGCCCTGTTGTAAATTTGATACTTGTTTTCAACCAGGATTTCATTAGCAATTGGTATTCCTTTGTTCATTTTGTATTGGTTTTTGTTCTTGCATTCTCCCCTACAAGACCTACATCCAATCTTTTCTTTCATAAGGCAATGACATCACTTTATTTTCTCTAAAGCAGATGTTGCTAGAAAACCTTAGTCATATAATGTTCCATTTTTCATCTACTCTCTCTGTATTTCAAAATATCTGTCCCTGTAATACCCTTATTTCTCTCAATAAGCAGAACACATATCTCCTACTTTTCTAAAGAGAACTTGCTTTTTCATCTAGATTCATTGTGTACTACACAGCTATGCTAACTTTCTGGGTTATTTACACTTATTTGATTGTTACCCTCTACCTTTAATCAAAGAAGGCCAAGCTTGCACCAACTTGAAACAAATTGCTGTTTAATATTTAAGTGTTCTCTCTCTCTTTTGTATTTAAACATCTTAATCTGTCTGTATTCCATAGTTCTATGTAATCTCCCCTTAACCACTATAAGTTTTAACTTTTACCAGATAAAGTGATCAAATTTTTCTTAATTTTTATGGAAACCAGTATTTAAAAAAAAATCTTTACTTTTTTGTGCCATTTCTCTTTCTTTTTTTCTTTTTGGTTTTTGTTTTTTCCTTGAGACTCTGGCTCTTCTATCCTGCCACTTTTTCTTTTCATCCTCATCTTCTTTTAGGAACTGTCCTTAAGACGAAACCCTTAGTCTTGTTGGTGAGATCTTCAGCTCTTTCAGGTGAGGTCAATTAATTAGCAATAAATCGAGTATTAAATGTATGTTAGTTTTCAGATTTTCTAAGATACATCTAATTTGGCAATGTTTCAGCCTGTTAGTGCTGGATTCTTTCATACATTGTATGAACAAGAAATGGAAATGTAAAAAAAAAGCCTCTCCTGGTCTCTGTTGTTGAGCTCCATCTATGCCTCACGAAACAAATCACTCAAAATTACAAATGAAAGTCTGGAGTTTGGACAAGGATCAACAATACAGACCCACCGCCATCATTTTTTTTCCTAATGGAAGACTCAACCACTGATGAGAAATAAGCATTATCATCACACTCTGAAAGAGCAAGAAGATGCCTCAGAGCAAAGAGACGCATCATTGTGACATTAGCTGAATTAGTAAGAAAGCTGAGCCAATCCCAATGAGAGAACAATAAGAAAATGAAATGAATTTCAATTATAAAATGAGCGAGGCTGTAAATATAAAATAACAAAAATAAGCAATGCTTTAAAAGTATGCTATTTTTCAGAGTGTATTACAAAATTCTAAAGAGTCACAGCACAGATTTGCCAAAAAGATTTTTGTGAGTTTTCAGGAAATCCTAGGAAATGCAGAGAGCAGTCTTTCTTCTATGTAAACAAAGTAGTAATCATGGGGTTATCGCAGAACAATCTTAGGGCACAATAAATGATAGGGACTATAATTATGAAGTAGGCTTAACCTCAAATCTTGAAACATAACCAAAGAAAGATGCTATAGTTTTGAACATTCATTTTTCCCTACAGAAAAGAAACCATTAAAAAAATGCCTAATGTCCAAAATTATCTAATTGTATTAACTCATCTGAAAAAATGTGAACATAGGATATTCAGACAAATACAATATGTCAAGTGAATGTCATTCAACAAATAATTTGTTTTTAGTATATTTATTCATTATATGAAAGTCAAATGCAAATTTGGTTCCTCATTTTAATTTGCTAAATCTAGGTACCCCATCAAGACCCAACTGGTAATTGTTATTTGTGTTCATATTTACTTATCTTTACAGTCTCTACCAAGACTATAATTTCTAGTATATATTTCACATGTATTAGTCCATCCTCAGCATCTAAATCCACAGATTCTAAGCCAAAGTTTGGAGATAGGACTGTCATCAACTTGCACCTTTGTTTTTGAGAAAGCTGCCAAGTGCTAGTAAAAGCCACGACCTTCATCGTACTCTGAAATCTCACTAAGAGCTCCTTCACAAAGATAGGTTCTTATAAAAATAGTATGTTACTTCTTTAGTTATTTATTTTTGGTTGACAATGCTACATGGTGGCTAACACCAGCAATCGACACATCTCAATTTCTTATTCAGTCTATCAGTCTCTCCTCTCTCTCTCTGTCCCTCCCCCAACCTCCCTTATTGTTTGACAAAATAATGATCCAATCAGACCTATAAATCACAAAATTTTTAAACAAGAAGGGATAGAAAGTATAAAGTTAAGTTCCTTTATTTTGTGAGTTAAAGAACTAAGGCTCATATAGCTACCAGAGTGCTTCCCTGATGAAAACCTTTCCGTGGCTCTGTGTTTTCTGTAAGGTACATTTCCAAAGTCTCGTCATAGCGCAAATGTCCTCAAAGACATTTCCCCAACCTTCATCTCCAGGCTGTATCACACAGTAGTGAATACTATTTCCTTGCACATATGGCTAGTATCCCTGTGCTCCTAGTAACCCCCAGGTAACACTTCCTCCAGTATACTCCCACCCATTCATCTTCTATTACCACTTTTAACACTACGGAATTGATCAGTTTAAATTTCTTTTCCTATTAATCTGAATGATGAGACTATTGCTTATTCTTGCTAAAATTACTAATGTCAGGGAATGTGTCAGAGCACGGAGTAGAAGCTCAATAAGCATTTGGCAAATGAAAAACAAAGACACACATCTCTAATTAATATATGTAAGTATAATTAATTTACATATACAATTAATGACATATATAATGGCCTAATTAACAGTAGAAATTAAGAACTGAGCTTTTTCTTTTAAGCAATCCACAGAATTAATCAAAGAATGTATCAACATCAATAAAAGATAGTAACAAACTTTTGTATGAAATTTGTCTTAAAAATCAGTGTCAACAATATTTCAAGCTTGTAGACATGTCAGGTCTGTTTTAGAATTTTCAATATTTTTATTTTCCACTCTCCTGTCCACTAATTAAACTTGATTTTCTATTAGGTATAGTTTTGGACATGGATATCTATTTGTTAATTCTTTCATCATGTTAATTTCTACAATATAGTAAGCTCTCACTTAAAGTCTTTGACAGGTTCACGGAAATTGAACCTTTACCTGAAACACTGTATAATGAAACCAATATTTTCTCATCAATGTTGTAGCAAAATAACATTAAACAAAATGCGTTGGATGACCTGCAGTACATCATTTTGCTTGAAGTTGCAGATTCCAAGAACCTATTGATAATCGTAAATGAGGACGGTCTGTACTGTGTTCTGTAATTTCTCATCACACACACTGTTTTGGTAATATGTACACACATTCGACAGTGTCCCTTCTGATTCACCTGTGCAAGTTTTACCTGGCTTGGCTTGTCAGTGTGGCATTTGTTTCCCTCCACACACATTTTATCTCTTGATTCTTGTGCATCTCAAAAGTTTTGTAATGACCCACATGATGTGGATTGAGCAGATTTTGCAAGACTATTGTGGGAATTAACACACCTTTAATCATTTTGTTTCTGTAACTAAGCATATTACAAATTCTATTTTTTTTTTTTTTGTAGAGACAGAGTCTCACTTTATCACCCTCAGTAGCGTGCCTTGGCATCACACAGCTCACAGCAACCTCCAACTCCTGGGCTTAGGCGATTCTCTTGCCTCAGCCTCCCGAGTAGCTGGGACTACAGGCGCCTGCCACAATGCCTGGTTATTTTTCTGGTTTTGCCTTTGCTGTTTGGCTGAGGCTGGGTTTGAACCCACCACCTTCCGTATATGGGGCCAGCACCCTACTTGATGAGCCACAGGCGCTGCCCCATATTACAAGTTCTTAACTACAAACATAGAAGTGGATTTTTATAATTTAGCTTGTATGAAATTAAGACCCACCATAGTATGCAAAGTAAGAAAAGAAAAACAAATCCATACTTCAACATCCAAATCAGAAATTATAATTTTATATTGTAAATTCATTTATTTATGATAAATAAATGTTTTTGCATAACAAAATTATTTTTTAGTTTTTTTGAATTTACATACAAAATGATAACTATATCTCTATGCCCTATTACTTTGTGTGGATGGATTACTTATCTGTACTTCTTTTAACAGAACTTTTAAGAATTAATATTTAAGAAAAAACAACATAAAAATGATAATTTTTTTATAAATATAAGAAGTTACCATTTATTTTTCATATGTCAAATACTCATTACATACAAGGTACTAAATTAGCCACATTATGCTAACTTAAACCTTGTTATTCTCCAGAAAGGGTGATCATATGAACTCTCTTATTTGACAAAAGTAAAAATCATCAATAAAAACCCCAAAACTTACTAGATAAGTTTTATATGCCACTATAACAAGACTTTTTCTATCTAAGTATTACTTAGAAATTTAGTTTTTTTACCAGATGTGCTCTCAAATATTTTATTTTCATCATCATACTTCTGGAATGAATATTCAATCAGACAGATCAAGACCTGCCCACCCCAAGAGCCCAGGTTTTTAACTTCTATACTTAAAATGTACATTCATTCTCCTTTCTTCAAACTTTTGAATGTATTTAGTAAAACAAAATTATACACTGGTAATCTTTAATACTTTTTAAAGGCAGTCTTTTGGCAAATGAAAGGATGGGAACGTGTATTTAGTTGTCATGCACTTTCTCAGAACTGGGTATATTTTAGTTAGTGATGACATCTACTATCTAATATAATTTGTCTTAAAAGAGAGAGATTACAAGATGAAGCCAAGAAAGAAAAATAATAACTTTTTCAAATATATCATTTGGGGGCATTATCATTTAATAAATATATTTTGCTAAAAGGTATATTATTTTGATCCTTGAAGGCATGCTACAGTTGTGTGATATTCTGGAGATGTATCTATTATGTTTCATGAAATAAAACATGTGCATCTAGGTGCACCAAGGAACAGAGATTTTACTGTGTGGGTGTGGTGTACTTCCTTCAGATAAAACATACGCAACCAAAGAAAGAAGTAGTTCCTTTGCCCAAGGAAGAAGATTATTTAAAATAGATGAAGTATGTTGGCGATACCTGCATAACTACAAAACCTCTAGAGGGGCTTCAAAACCTCATGCCATGCCTTAGCGGTGTTTCCTTTATTCTGTTATTCCTAGCCCCCAGATAAGCCCAATTTCTAGACAGGCCATCAATTTATGAACTGATTTTGCCAAATAACAATTCCGATGTTATTTTCAAAAATGTTTTTTACATTATGAAGCTAATGATGGAAGAGGTAAGAAAAGGAGTATGCAAAATGTTTACTAATATCTTCTAAATATAATAACTGCCTTCTAAATCGGTATGTTCAAATTTTAAAAAGGCCTGCTGGTAATAGTATGGATGTTGTCATGTGACTGCGCTCATTTGAATTGAAATGGCATCGCAATGGCAAAACCACTATTTTTAAAGTAATTTTCTACCTGATTTATTTACTCACATTAATTAAAAAAAAAATTTGCTACAGACACATTCACGGCAGCTGAAACAGCAAAACGTAAATTAGTCCAGAATAATCTAATTTGTACTTGCCATCACAGTACTTCTTCCAAACACAATCACCTGCTCTGTCAGCACCAGTGAACTTCTCGGTAATATTTAATGAGAAAATGTGGAGAAAGAATATCAAAAACATTTGTATCAGGGCTCAATTTTCCAACCCACTTAGAGTTTCAAGATTCCTAGACAATAGACAAGGCTCAGGCAATGGTGAAAAACAGACACTGATCTGGGTTTCTCTTCTCTGGAGGAAGAAGTAGGTAGATGGAAAGGAAGACTGCATAGAATTTAGTAATTCTGTAGCTAGCCAAAAGTGGAAATGCAAAATGAAAAAATTCTAAACTTGTCAACGTCGTTCCTTTTAAATATTCAGAGAAAATAGATCACAAAGAGAAAGAACAACCTCAAATGATATTAAACTTGCAGGAACATTCTTAGACTGAGAATATACCAGAAACAGCATGGCAAAGCTTAGCGAAATCATAACACATTGCCACTAAACAGAAATAATTAAAACAGATAATGTTTGTATGGTTCTTCAAAGTTTATTGAACTTCATTGAAACCATCCCCTATTGATTTAAGAAAGAAAATCAAGGATATACATGATTTTTTTGAAAAGAATTGATGTGATATAAGAAAATCTATACAGCTATAGAAAGTAGAGTCAGTTTACATTGGAAAGGAACTTTTTGTAATGTTCTATTATAATACATGCAATATATGAATAAGTGCTAGCACCCCCATCATCACTCAACCCCACATACACGCCAAACACTCCACATCCCCACATAAGCACCTTGTTTTAATAACATAAAGATTTCTCCCTTCCCAATAACCAGAGGAATCAATGTCCAGGGAACAATGGGATAAGTAGCTTTAACCTCCTCTACATCCATATCCTCTCACCAAAACTACCCTAAGAATACTCGATCTAAGTAAAGCTGGCATATTTTTATTATATTTATAGTAAAATATACTATATATAAAGGGTATATTTCTATGCAAATGTATTGTAAAATTTCTCCAACCCTATGCCTATCTTCTAATGAGATGATTGTATCTAAACTGCCATTTATAAGCTCTGGGATATGTCACTAAACAAAATAATTTTGCAGTTAAAGTAAAACTAAAATAATACTATAATTTTTTCTATAAGCCATACATTTCTTCCTTCAACAAATATAGAAAGAGCCTACATTATGCCAGGTAAAGGGCTAAAACTTGATGACACATTAGTAAAAAAAAAAAAAAGGGACAAATTCCTACATTCTTGAAACTAACACTCTAGTGAGGGGAATGACAAGTAAATGAATATGTAAAGGATATTCAAGGATATTAAAATTATGGCAAGGTAAGAAGGATGAACAGTGCAAGATGAGATCAATTACAACTTTAAAAAAGAAGCTTAAGGCACATTTCATTGAAAATGTGACATTTAGAAAAGAAACTGAGGTAAGGGAGAGATGCATGTGTACATCTGAGGTAAGGATATTCCATGAGAAGAGAAGAACTAATTCCAAGGCTCTCAGGAAGCCTCATAGCTTGTGTGTATAAGGAGCAGCCAGAAAGGTCAACGTGAAGGTCAGTGTGGAATGAATAAGGTAAAGTAGAAGATGTGGTCAAAGATTACAAGGACTTTATAATGAAATGTGTTTTGAAAAACATGGAAAGAAAAAGAGGATTCAGGGATAAACCCATTTTCTATATTTCCAAATTTTATAGTAAGAAAGTAGGTTCTGCTTAGAAATAAACTTGGGATCCAGGACAATAAATCAGGTGGACTTAGGGAAACCATAGCATGTGTTTCTCACACTTGGTTAAATATATATATATGCAGATACTTACCTGTAGCATATATTTATTTAAAATTAAATATTTCTACCTATTTTTCAATCAACGTAGATGCATAATAAGACAGACAGAGACAGAAGTAAAACAGAAAAAGGTGGGAGCTAAAAAGGCTTTACTTTAACATAGGACTCTTTTCTGGTTCTCAGATCTTAAAAACAGTAAAATATATTACTTGACACTGATTTCTAAGAAAATGCACCTATCACGTAGCATCCAAGGTACGTTAAATTAATTTTTAATTGACCATTTAAAGTAATGCTACTGTACAAACCAGCAGGAGTGAAATAAGAATAAATGTCGTAAGACATCTTTAGGGACTAAAAAAAATGTTATTCTGTATGGAAAGAAAGGGTTTAGATATGTTAGGAAGCATGATCTCAACACAAAGCTGATATCTGGTCATGTTAATGGAGTTCCTTGGTAGAATTTCGTGAAGGAAACAAAATAATAATATCATCAGACTCTTGCTTACTTTAATAAACACACTTCAATTGAGTCTAGAAGCCTTACATGGAAAAATAACTGCGTACTATTTTTATGTCAATAAAAAAGCTCAAGTTATTACATAATATATTAAGTTTAGCAATGAGAAAAAGTTTCTTTAGAGCAAGGCTTATTTCACAAAGCCACTGCTTGGATATGACTTTTTTTTTTTCAATTTATGTTTGCAATGATGCTTATGTTATTTCCAGGTAGCCAGCATTTTGCTTAAATAAATACATTTGGACACATTCTTACTTCCATAGAGTTTTAGATTTATGTGAATAATCACTTAAAATTGCACTAAATAAAATACGATAATATGTGTTTTTGCAATGTAAGAAAGATTATCATTGTTTGTTAAACCTACATAAAATTCTATGCTAAATAGATAGCCACGTAAGGTTCACCAGACAATTCACAGGTCACTTATAGCTGTGTTTAAAACATGATCTCATTGACAATGATAGAATTAGATTTCTCTGGGACCCAGGCCACCTGGTGCATACAGGAAACCACAGTTCTCGGGTGGCTTACACACTCTGAACTGTCCTCAGACTTTACATTGTAGAAACAACTCTGCTAATAAATAGAACGCTCTCTGGGGGCATCTACAGGACTAAGTGGTAACTCTCAGGGAAGCAACGTTTGGGGAACATTCGGTCATGCTGTACCATTAATGAATTGCCTGATTTATAGCCAATGTAAATTTGGAGCTGGCTACCTTCCCGGAATACTTTCAAGCAGCAGCCTGGCTGCAACAGTAACACCATCCGCGCAGGGAAAGACAGGAGTCTGAGAGATTAAAAAAATTGAAGCTCTGGACAAGGCATGGACCATAATAGATGTAGAGTTCCGAAGGAGGTGCCAGACCTCATGCAGAAAATAAAAAGTGAAATGCTAAAAATGAGTTATGCTACACTTCAACCTTCCTCCCAACAAGCTCAAAGGGCTCCAGGTCTATGGGCAGCATTTGCCAAAAGATTATTTTAGAGAGAACAGTGCTGTGATTTACCCTTCTCACAAAAAGGGAAGAATGTGAGGCAGTCCTCTAACCCCAAACCAAGACGTCTCTGCAAGTATGAAATGAGCCCAAAGGACGCACCTGCAGTGGGATAGTTGGCTTGGAGCCCCCCTCACGTCTGGAAAGCTGAAGAAGCCAGGGGCTGCAGAGTATACAAGCTGCCCCTTCGTCTGGATATTACAGGGTATGAACTCGGGAAGCCAGCCATAATATCTGCAGTGGGAGCATCCGTACGGGGCTGTTTAACAAAAGTCGGGCACAAGAGGGCAACATGCCAGGGTGAGAGATCCTGGTGGTGAGAGGTGAGTGGTTTACCACCGCAGTCCATCGAGTTGGACAACTGGAAACAACAGAGCTGCAACTGCAGGGATCCAAGAAGGACGTGTCTCATGTGTTGCTTCAAAAGCCCTTTCCCCTTCTCTGCTCTGTCCCCGTCTCTGGCTGTGTTTAGGTGGTCTGAGGATTGTTGAACCAACTTCAGACTATCATCTTTGTACGTTCCGCAGTATAGCTCACACTTCCTTCTTTCAGGACGCAGCCACCATTGTTTCTTCACACCTCAACCTAATATCACTTTTAACATTCTGTGAAACATGTATTCCATAGGGATTTCAAACCTTTCCATTTCTTGCCCAGCATCTAAATATTCAGGTTGCTTTGCTGCTGTTAATGTTTTAAAAGTTTTTATTTAGCACCTCTAGGAGTTTCATTTCTGATTTAATTGTCTTACCATTTTGGCTAATAAATAGATTCAATTACTTTTATGTGTTGTTGTTGTGTTTCTCCTTATTCCTTCTCATTGATGTCTTTGGAGAAGATGCAACCATGATAACTGAGGGCTGCAGCTTTCAGTGTGTCTATTATGAAGACTTTTAACTTAGTATTTGCATTACATATTTCTAGAATTTAAATGTAGCACTTTCTCAAGAAAATATTAACAGATAACTAATAATAAGAGGTGTTCTTTTCCCCCATGATGTGTAAATGCCCCATTAGGCCTACCAATGTGTTATTTAATGTATCCTTCCTTGGCTTGGCACCCAGAGCACAGTGGTTACCTGGGCCTGCTAAACAACAATGACAACTGCAACAAAAAATATCCAGGTGTTGTGGTGGGCACCTATAGTCCCAGCTACTTAGGAGGCTGAGGCAAGAGAATCCCTTTAGCCCAAGAGTTTGAGGTTGCTGTGAACTGTGACACCACAGCATTCTGCCAAGGGTGACATAGTGAGACTCTGTCTCAAAAAAAGATATATATATATATATGTATATAGGTAGGTAGGTAGGTAGATAGATAGATAGATAGATAGATAGATAGATAGATAGATTTTCCTGTCCAAATTTTTCAATTCAAATACTTTGCTTTAATTTAAAATTTTTTTTTCTCTTACTGAGTTTTCTATTTCATGGAATGTTTACATTACATTCAAATGGACAAAAATACATAATATAAAGTTTTCCTATATTCAAAGATGAACACAGAAAGAGATTCCCATAGATCATACCCCATTTAGTGTTTCAAATTTCTTTATCTGCTTTGGTACATCTAACTGCAACATCATAGATTTTTAAAAAATTAAAGCAAATAATGATGATTTCTTCATGTATCATACTAGCTAGGTGAGTTACTAAGCTACATGTCTTCTATTTTAGGGAAAGGGTATAATACCATATCCAAGTGTTAAGTAGTAGCATACCGTACTTAAAACAGATACCAACAGATGATCTCTAGTACATTTTCACTATTATCTTACACTGATTAGAAGAAATGTCAAGACTGCCTTCCCAGTACCAGTGGTATCCACCCATCCGAGTCTCTTCATCAGTTCTGGACTCAACTCTTACAGACAATGAACTAAGTTGAGATTCCTAAATCTTTGAACTCACAGTAGCTCTAAGTGCCTCCAGCTGTAAGGCACATTAAACAGAAATAGGCGCCTGAATTCCCAATTCACATTAGTGGGTTTAATATGCATTAATAAGAACGGTAAGCCACCACTCTGCAAGGCAGATTTTCTGTCTTGGCCCATAGCCATATTTACCCAAATTTCTTCAACAGAAAATGTTTCCCACCTCACAACTGCTTCGTGGAAATGAAATTCCAGAAATTGTTTTAAAAGAGTTATTTAAAATAGGAAATCAGCAGAAATTGGGGTTTCAGTTGAACGCAGCCAAAAACATCATCCAGAGCATTGGAGGCTGTATAATCATGAAAGGATTGTGTTCTTAGGCATTGTGTGCAGCGTCTGCAGGAGTCAAAGTGATAAGAAAGAAAGATTTAGCAGACTCAATTGCCAGGGATTCTGGCAGTCTTCCAGACACACACAGAGGCAGCAACCATCCCATCTCCTTGACTGTCTTCAGGGTAACATTACCCTTCCCTGCTACACAAAAGAAAAGGTGCCTGCTGAAATCTGCGGCACACTGTCACACTGCTCATGTTGTGCCTGCTTTTCCTTTGTACGAAATATTTGCGTGTCTACAAACAGGAGGTTAAATCTTTACTTAGCATGTAAAATGGAGAAACAGCATAGTAAGTTTTGACATGACAATAAAGATGCAAATTTTAGTTAAATGTATTTTATTATATTGTTTGTAATTGTATGTGGGAATCTGCTTGTCATATTAAATTTCTTCTTACTATATTAGGTGATTAAATATTAAATGTCCAATTTTAATCAAAAGTTTATTTTATCTCAAACAAGAAGAAGTACAATTAATCAAAATATGTGCCCACCCTATTGATACAGTTTTGCCATCTTAACAGTAGATTTGTGTATGCCAAGAAGCCTGGAGATTGAGACACAATAAATCACAAAAGGCGTTTTCCATAGCTTGTTGAGAAGTGAATATTTTTCCTTGTAAGAAGTGGTTCAGGCTTGGCGCCTGTGGCTCAATGGGCTAAGGTGCCAGCCATGTACACCTGAGCTGGCGGGTTCGAATCCAGCCCAAGCCCACCAAACAACAATGACGGCTGCAACCAAAAAATGGCCGGGCATTGTGGCGGGCACCTGTAGTCCCAGCTACTTGGGAGGCAGAGGCAAGAGACTCGCTTGAGCCCAGGAGTTGGAGGTTGTTGTGAGCTGTGATAGGGCGACAGCTTGAGGCTCTGTCTCAAAAAAAATAAAAATAAATAAAAAGAAAAAGAAAAAAAAAGAAGTGGTTCAAAGCCTGAAAGAAAGGATAGTCAGTGATGCAAGGTGTGGTGAGGACAGTGGATGACAGCGAGTTTCCGTGCCCAGACTCTTTCTGAGCTGCATTGTTTGTGGGACAGCATTGTCTTGAAAGAAGATTGGCCTG
>CAUYON010112053.1:0-27323 GCA_963573935.1 Arctocebus calabarensis | reverse complement strand
AAGAGAGAGAATGCGCTCTGGACAGAAGGAAGAGTGTGGGCAAAGGCTCACAGCATGAGAAGGTGTCACGTTTAGAAATGTGATGGTGTGGCAGCTTTAAAAAAAGGTGGAGACTTTACTTCTTTTATGTTTACATGGATGAAGCTGGAACATATCCTACTTAGTAAAGTATCTCAAGAATGGAAGGAAAAAATATCCAATGTACTCAGTACTATTATGAAACCAATTTACAATCACTCAGACTTTCCTATGAAGAATAGATTACAACTATGGCCCAGGATGAAGGAGGGAGGAGGGAGGGATGGGGGGAGGTCAGTTCGAGGGAGGGTGAATGGTGGGATCACACCTATGGTGCATAATGCAAGGGTACATGTCAGATCTATTCGTATAGAGTATAAATGTCTTCACACGATAACTAAGTAACCAAGACGAGGTATATATTAACCAGTGTGATGTAAGCGTTCCTAATTCTATATGAAATCAGCACATTGTACCCTATAAATGCACTAATGTATATGTGGAAAAAAAAACAAACAGAAATACAGTGGTGTGTGTATGGAGTGATGCATTCAGGGGAGTGTGGGAACCGCCAGGCAGAGAGAGCCACAAAGGCAGAGACGGGAGCAGACAGGATCAGACAGACGGCCCTGCTGGCGCTGTGGAGGGCCTCATGCTCCATACAAAGAACGTTCTCAACACAGACACAGGTCTTCATTATTCTTTTATTTTAAATGATTTGAATTTCGTATCTAGTTAAGAAAAATCTCCTCTACCTCAATGTCGTAAATAACCATTTTTTCCTAAACTTTTAAAATTCTGGTCTTTCATATTCAGGGCTATAAGCCATCTGAAATGTGTATTATGTTCGGCGCAGGTAGAAGTCTAGTTTTGTCTTTTCTGTGTGAGGAGCCGGTGGACCCAGCACCATGTCTTTATGAAGTAGGTTGTTCTGTAGATGCTGATTTCTGCCATATGCTAGGTCTTCATTTGTAAGTGAATGTGTTTCTAGGGAGGCTCTCTCTTCCACTGTTTGATCCTCCTCCGCAGCGACTATAGCTTTATGGTAAGTCATGGCATCTAAAAAGACAAGGCCTTCTTTATTGTTCTTCAAAATTGTGCCGGTGTATTAGTCTCCTATTATGTATAACAAATTACCAACAAATGTGGTGGCTTTAAACAACACAAATGGATGCTGATGTGGATGTAGAGAGAGGGGGACACTTTTACACTGCTGGTGGGACTGCAAACTAATACAACCTTTTCGGAAGGAAGTACGGAGAACCCTCAAAGAACTCAAACTAGACCTCCCGTTTGATCCTACACTCTTATTACCGGGCATCTACCCAGAAGAAAAAATATTATTTTATCATAAGGACATTTGCTCTAGACTGTTTATCATGGCTCAGTTTACAATTGCCAAACTGTGGAAACAATCTAAATGCCCACCAACCCAGGAATGGATTAACAAGCCGTGGTATCTGTATACCATGGACTGCTATTCGGCCACTAAAAAAGGTGGAGACTTTACATCTTTTGTATTAACCTGGATGGAGTTGTAACATATTCTTCTTAGCAAAGCATCACAAGAATGGAGAAGCAAGAACCCAATGTACCTAATTCTGATATGAGGACAGTTGATGACCTAGTACATGGTAGGGGGTGAGGGAATGGGGGAGCAGAGAGAAGGAAGGAGGGAGGGGGTGGTGTCACAGTGTGTGACACACCTCTTGGAGGTGGGACATAATTATAAGAGGGACTTTACCTACCAAATGCTATCAGTGGGTTCTCTGTACCCTCAATGAATCTTCAACAACAACAAAAAATGTGTAAATTAAAAAATAATAATAATAATAATACAAATTTATTTTCTTGTAGTTGTGGAGGTCAGAAGCCTGAAATCAGTTTCAGTGATATCTAGGTAAGACGTCAGCAGGGCTCCATTCCTTCGGGGAAGCTCTGGGGGAGAGCCATTCCTTTGACTTTTTTTGGATAAGAGGCTGCCTGTTTTCCTTGGCCTGTGGTCTCTTCCTCCATCTTTGAAGTTTACCACTCCATTTTCTGCTTCTGTCATCATGTTATGGCTTCCTCTAACTCTGTCCCCTCCTGCATCCCTTTCCCCAGCTCAAGACCCTTAATCACATCTGCAAGGCCTCAGGTATGAGTGGGACTCAGGATATGACCCATCCTGGGCAAAATTCCTCTTCAGCTGTGGACTTGAGAAACTAGAAACACATTATCTGAAATACAATGGTAGGACCAGCATTAAATTATGGGTATAGACATTTCCATCGAAATACAGAGTAAATGGAAGGAAAAAGGCGTCACCGATCTCAAGCATTTTTTTTTTTTTGGTAGAGACAGTCTCACTTTATCGCCCTTGGTAGAGTGCCGTGGCATCACACAGCTCACAGCAACCTCCAACTCCTGGGCTTAGGCGATTCGCTTGCCTCAGCCTCCCGAGTAGCTGGGACTACAGACGCCCGCCACAACGCCTGGCTATTTTTCTGTTTTGCAGTTCGGCCGAGGCCAGGTTTGAACCTGCCACCTTCAGTATATGGGGCTCGCGCCCTACTCAATGAGCCACAAGGGCCGCCCATTCCCAAGCAATTTTGAAATCCAATCAGACAAACTCCATTAGGTTTCAAGACCTGGAAAACCCCTGTCATTTTCAGCCCTGTCCTCTATATGTCAACAGCAACGATGGCAACAATTTGGACTTAACCTCATACCACATGTAAAAAATGAACTCCAATGAATTATAGACCTAAACAAACATTACACTAAAGTGAGAAAGCCAGACACAAAAGCACATGCAGTGTATGGTTCAATAAAATGAAATTCTAGAAAAGACAAAGAGGCAGATCAATAGTGGCCATTGGCCAGGTAGCTGGAGGAGGAAAGTGATCAACCACAACGGGGTGGGAGGTAATTTTGAGGGGTGATGGAAATGGTCTACATCTTGATTGTGGTGGTGGTTTACAACCGTGTATGTTTTCAAAACTCAGCCAATTATGTGCTTGAAAGGGCAACTATTGTTGTATGTAAACAATACCTCAATAAATCTGATTTTATGGCCGGGTGTGGTTGCTCACGCCTGTAATCCTAGCACTCTGGGAGGCTGAGGCAGGTGGATTACTTGAGCTCAGGAGTTCAAGATCAGCCTGGGCAAGAGTAAGGCCCCTTCTCTAAAAATCAGCTGAGCATTGTGGTGGGCCTCTGTAGTCCCAGCTTCTTGGGAGGCTGAGGCAAGAGGATTGCTTGAGCCCAGGAGTTTAAGGTTGCTGTGAGCTATGACACCTCAGCACTCAATCCAGGGAGACAAAGTGAGACTGTCTCAAAAAAAAAAATCTGATTTTAGAGTGTCTGGGCTATTTTTGGTATAACAGAAGGAAAGAAAGGAAGGAAGGAAAGGAGGGAGATACAGAGGGAGGGAAGGAGAAAGGAAGAAAGGAAGGAAGGGGGGGAGGGAGAGAGAGAGAAAAGAAGGGAGAGGGAGAGGAAAGATGGGGAAATAAAGGAGGGAAGAGTCAAGTCCAACAGTCTAGGGTGGGGAGTGGGCTCCATCAGACAGGAGGGTCTGGCAGACTCAGGTTTCAGGCCACTGGATGTCCCTGGACAGGCCAATTGGAGTTTGGGCCCCTGGACCACTGGGGCAAGCATTGCCCCTCCTGCCTTTCTGGAACAAAAAAGCAATCAGAACCCCTGGATTTCTGAACTGAGGGTCCCATCAAGCATTTATGTCCCCTTAGCAAGCTCAGTGCTCCATACTGTGCCTCAGTTTCCTCTTTAAGGGAGGAAGTTTTGTCTATTCCAGACTAAGGGTAGCAAACTAAGGTTAGGGAGCCTCTCCCAGCTCACCCAGGGTAGGGGCAGACATGAGGTCCAGCCCTGTGCTGTCCACCCCAATGCTCTGCTGTTTAGCCAACACAATACATCCCTGGTGTGAGGTCCCTGGGGACTCAGCCCAGGCCTCCACTTGCAGGGACAGGCCTGGTGGGCACAAATCCACATCGGCCCAGGCAGCTTCAGATTCTCTCCAGTCAACGAGCTGCCTCTGCCCACTTAAAGACAAGCTTAGCGGGCCCTGGGTTTCTCCCAGGGTGGGCACAAATAGCTCCAGCTGGAGCCAGCTGACCTGAGTTCCAATCCGGGCTCTGCCCTGGCCTCCCTGTGTGACCTCGGACAGGGTATTTAATTCATTTCTGTTTCCCCACCTGCAAAGTAGGGAGAATGGCACGAAGTGTTACTGGCTTCCAAGAACCCTGAGGATTAAATATGTGCAGCCGGATACAATGCTTACAGCAGAGTGTGGGCCCAGAGGTCGCTGGCCATCATCATTGGTAGCCACCAGAAACGGCCACCTGGCCCATTGCTGTCCCTTGCACTTCTCAAGTACAGCCCCTCCCTACTGACCACAGGACAGAGCCGCAACTAATTGCTTTTCTGGAGGGTGGTACCCGGCCTTCCCACCCAGCCTGAGTCCTGCCCACACAGGGGGCCTCAATTAATAGGCCCAGCTGGCTGTGGCTTTGGGGTCTCAATCAACAACCGCAGGGGACTAGCTGGTGCGGACCACAGGTCCCATCAGGACTGGCAGCCCATGGAGGTGGCAGCAAGTGGGGAGAATGTGAGCAAGGTTCCCTGGCACCCGTAGCCACTGCTGTGGTTCACAGGGGACCGGGCTGTGCTGACATTAGCCACAGGAGCTGAAGCAGGGGTAGAGTGTGGGGGACTCTGAGGACAGTGGTCTAGGAACCAGTCTCAGCTGCGCCAGCGCTTCTCTGGTGATCTCTCTGAACCTCGAGCCTCGTTTCCTTTTTTGCAAAATGGGAGTGGTGGGGGACTCCCTCCCCAACTTTGCTTTAAACACTGGTATTTAGGGTTGGGCCCTGGGCTTGGTGCTTCATACCTGCTGGCACATTCTCTGATTTTCTACATTTTGCAGATGGGGAAACTGAGGCTTCTATACTCCTAAGAGCTTTCTCTTTGGAGAGGTTAGGCTGGCTATGAAGCTCATGTCACAAATGGGGACACTGAGACTCTTGGGAGTGGCTGGACTGGGCTGGAGCTATCAGGGAGATGGCCTGAAGGAGACCAGGTCCCGGATACGGGAGGAAATGAATCTGTTCCTCCCAGGCCCCTTTGTCCACATGAAAGTCAATGTGGGGGCTACTTTTTTCCATTTTTTATCTTTCAAGGCTGATGTCAAAGGGGCAACCCAGGGCCTCCTGCAGGGACCGCGGGCACTGTCCCCACCACCTCCATCTCAGTGGCCAAAGTTTGGCCCCCATCCACCACCCCTCCTCACAGGCTTCAGGGAGGCATTTATAGAAACGCCTGCTTAGTGCAGGTGATCTTCAGAGTTGCAGCATCTCAGTGAGGTCGTGACCCCTGCAGACTCTCTGCGGAAGGGACTATAGATCCCCCGACCCCAGGATTGGAGCAGGAGTTTCAGAAGCCCCATCTGCAACCCAGAGCATGGAGAAGCCTCCCCCTCATCCCGCAGCCCTGCTCCATGTGCAGCTCACCGCCCAAACCACAGCAACACAGCCTCCCAGACAGGCAGCGTTTCCCGGGCACCAGTTCTTTAGAGGACACTTTCGAAGTCTCCATCTGGTTGCCTCCCCTCGTGAAATCCTGTCCTCAAGTCATCCAGCCTAGCTATGCATCTCTGAGCCTATAATATTAATAGGAATAAGGTGGAGGGCAGGGAGAATCATTGCCATTTATTTAACCCTTAATACATGTCAGGTGCTGCCTGAGGCACTTTAAATACATCATTTCACTTTAATCCCAAACAAGTCAATGGGGGACGTATTATGATTATCCCCATTTTATAGATGATGGAAACTGAGGCTCAGAAAGGTTAAGTCATTTATCCAAGGTCACCCAGCTGGAAAGTGGAGAGACCAGGATTAGAACCCATTCACTATACGATGCCACCCCCTACTCCCATCCCAGAATAGCCTTCTCTGCCAGCCCTTTTCTAAGTTTTCCCTGGACACAGCCCATCCTAACCCCAGGGACACTGTCCTCAGCAGCAAAGTGGCAGCGTTGGGTTGGCCATGTGGCAGGAATGCTGCCTATGTGCTGTTGTCACCCATCCAGGCTTTGATCCCTTCTCTTGCTCTGCTTGGACCAGGCTCATCACCCCTAGAGCAGGACTGCTGGGGCCCCCCTTCACCCTCTCATCCCAGCATCCGTCCTACTACTCAGAGCTGGCCCAATCCCTAGGGATTCTCCTTGCTTCCCATTCCCCAGGCAATCAGCAGATTCATCTCATTTCTCTTACTCATTTCTTCAGTGGGATTTGGAGACATTCAGGAGGCCTTGGGCACCCAGGAGAGGCAGGCACTGGCTGAGGCCCAGGTCCAGCCTCTGTGGGCAGGCACTAATGCCTTATCAGTACTCTGGAAGGTCAAAATGATGGCAGCCTTGGGCTGTGGGCGTGTCTTCTGTGGTCAATCCTGGCATCAGCCTCTGATCACCAGAAAGGGCTGGGAGGGGAGGAGGAACTGGGAGCAAGTAAGCCCCTTGGGGGTCTGCCAAGCTGCCCAGCAACCTCAAGTCCTCAAGTAAGCTGCCCTCCACCTCTACCTACACATGGGCTCCCCACAGCACCCCCACTTCTTGGCCACTGAGTCATAGAGGCAACAGGATAAACACAAAAGGTCCCAA
Source organism: Arctocebus calabarensis (assembly GCA_963573935.1). NCBI lineage: Eukaryota > Metazoa > Chordata > Mammalia > Primates > Lorisidae > Arctocebus > Arctocebus calabarensis. The sequence goes on along the minus strand of CAUYON010112053.1, from coordinate 20,645 downwards.
GATAAGAAGTTCAAATATGAACAGTGCATCCCATTACCATCACCTTCATCATTGCCATCAGCATCACCTTTACCTTCATTGTCACCATCACCATCATTATCACTATCACCTTCACCATTGCCATCACCATAACCGTCACTATCATTATCACTATAACCATCACTGTCACCATCACTATCACCATCACCTTCACCATCACCATCACCATCACTTTCATCAATGTCATTAGCATCACCATTACCTTCATCGTCACACTCACCGTCACCATCACCGTCACCATCACATTCACCATTACCATCACCATCATCATCACTGTCACATCACCATCACCATCACTGTCACATCACTGTCACCATCACTATCACCATCACCGCCACCATCACTGTCACCATCACCATCATCATCACTATCACCATCACTTTCAACATCACCATCACTGTCACCATCACATTCACCATCACCATCATCATCACTATCACCATCACTGCCACCATCACTATCACCATCCATCACTGTCACCATCACATTCACTATCACCATCATCATCACCATCACCATCACTGCCACCATCACTGCCACCATCACTGCCACCATCACCATCATCATCACTATCACTATCACTGCCACCATCACCTTTACCATAACCTCCATTGCCATCACCATCACTGTCACCTTCACCATCACTATCACTATCACATTCACCACCACCATCACTGTCACATCACCATCACTATCACTATCACCATCATCATCACCATCACATTCACCATCACCATCACCATTACCATCACTGTCACCGTCACTGTCACTGTCACCATCACCGTCACCATCACTGTCACCATCACCTTTACCATAACCTCCATTGCCATCACCATCACTGTCACCTTCACCATCACCATTACCATCACTGTCACCATCATCATCATCATCACCACTTCACTGCCCAAGTTTTTCTACTGCTACTTGCTGCCCTTTCAAGACAGGGTCCCTGTGTCTTGATGACATCACAGGCCCTGGGAGTGCGAGTGACAGTCTCCTTCACCTCTTCTCAGAGTGAGCCCTTTTAAGAGCTTGGTGCCTAATCTAAAGATCCTTTTCTGTGCATTAAAAAGTCAAACCTACATAGGTATCATATAGATCACACATGTAGGATATACTTTACATAAATCAGATCATACCACACATATTTTTCTCTGACTTGCCATTTTTAGTAGTGTGGAACTCTTCCCATATTCTTGTATACAGATCTACTATAAACATTAGCTATTGCAGATTTTATACTGAAAACAAACAAAGTCTAAATCAACTGTACTCTCAGAGCATTTTTCTCAAGTCCATAAATTAAGACGTCTAAGCCACAAAGAGGATTTATATTTCTTTTGTATCCTTTTCCTAAGGTGATAGAGATAGAGCTGTACACAAGAAGGTATATGCTCATAGAAGGTATATGCTCATTCACACATATGCATTTTATTACAAAGTGGAACCACGTAATTCATTATTATATTAATTAATAATTAATTATTCCATCATATAGATATATCATAATACATCTATGATTCTCCTTTTCATGGACAGTTAGTTCTAGGACTTTGCTGTGGCTGAAACGAACCTCCTTCCACGTGTTTTTTTTTTTTGAGACAGAGCCTCAAGCTGTCACCCTGGATAGAGTGCTGTGGCATCACAGCTCACAACAACCTCCAATTCCTGGGCTCAAGCGAGTCTCTTGCCTCTGCCTCCCAAATAGCTGGGACTACAGGCGCCCGCCACAACGCCTGGCCATTTTTTTTTTTTTTTTGGTTGCAGCCATCATTATTGTTTGGTGGGCCCAGGCTGGATTAGAACCCACCAGCTCAGGTGTACGTGGCTGGCGCCTTAGCCCATTGAGCCACAGGCGCCGACATGCTGCATCTGAGCTCTGAAGGCTGAGAAGCTGGGATGCTTGGGTGTGTGGTGAGGGTGAGAATGTCAGACCTCACCTAAATGAGGGAGAGAGAGATTCTCTGCATCCAGCAAACACAGAAATACATGGCCCACAGGATCACATGCCTTGGTTTGGGGCTGAGGTGGGAAGCAGCGTCTAAGCCGTCCTTCCAGCATCTCCTTGCCTCGGTCGTGACCCTCTGCCTCCTGCCATCCTTTCTGCTGCAGTGGGATCACCTGGGGCTGCCTAGAAGACTGGGGGCCCCTACATAGCCCTGAAGGCCTCAGAGGCCACTCAGGAGAGGAAGACTTTGCACGTTTATTTCCAGACACGGGAGAGGCTCCCAGCGTGACCTTAGGGGTCTGGGCAGTCACTCAGCTGCTTTTCTGGCCTGTTGTGTTAAACTAATGTGAACCTGAAATGCTCTAAAATTGAGGCAGGAAAATCGAATCTGCTATTGATCCTAATCACTTGGGTGACTTCTGTGACCTATATTAGCCGCAGCCCAGCCCAGAGTAACGCTGTAAGACAGAGTATGTGCGATTACTTGATTCCGTTCAGTTGCAGAGAGAAGAAGCCTGGGACTGGGATCCCCCACTCAGCCCCCTTACCCTACAAAGCAGAAAGGAAATGAACATAAAGGCAGAAAGGAGTGGGGGCCAGAGTGGGGGACAAGTGACTCTTCCTTTGCCTACAGAAAACTTTGCAGGCAGAGAAGCAGTTGGAGCAGCTCTGGGAACTTCAGGGATCTCCTTTCCCACAGGTCCCAGGGAAAAATCTCAGGCCACTTCAGTGCAGTGTCTGTAGCCCTGGCACTGGTCTGCCGTAAGCTGCACATGGAAAGCTCTGGACAGGTATATGATGTCCTGTTCAAGATCAAAATAACATCCTGGAGAGCCAGGGCCAGGGCCTCAGAGAGTAAATAGATTGGTAGTTCCCAAGCCTGACACACACTGGGGAGGTCTGTAGGATGCAGATTCCCAGGTCACCCCAAAGAATATCTGATTTCACACATCTGGGGTGGGGGCTGGGTATGTATATTGTGAAAACACGTCCAAGGTCAAGACCTTTAACTTCCTTCTTGTGTTCCAGGCAGCCTGCGAGTTGCAAAAGGACCCAGCCTCCTGCATGGGGGGAGGGAAACTGGGCAGGTGGGACCCCAGGCTCTTTCCCTTGACCTGGAGAACCTCTGCCCTGGCCTAGTCCACTGATTGTAAGACACATCGCGGTTTCACATACCTCTCAGAAGAGCATTGCCAGGTAAACAAAGACAAATCACAAGGTACATTCCAGTCTCGGAGATGTCAAAGGTGGAGTGTGTGTTCTGAATCCACAAAATAGTGTATTGTGATCACATCCTTCAGTGATGTCCCACAATCCTTAGGGTGAGTCTTCTCACCTGCTCCACGTGACCCCAAGACCCTGGGTGCTCTGGCCCCTGCCCACCTCTCCAGCCAACTCCCAACCATTCACCCCTTTGCTGGCTCCCTTTTTTCAGGCCTTGGTATCCTTCTTTTTCCCAAAGGGCCTTTGCACAGGCTGTACCTTCTTCTCTTTCCTTCTTAAGCTACTCATTTTTAAGAGCACAACTTAACCTCAGGAAGGCCTTCCCTGGACCATCTTTGCCAGACCCTTCCCCACTGCCACCTCCATGTGGCTGGTCCCAGAAGCAATCTCACCTTGCTGTGTGAGGTTAGATGATGAATGTCAGACTTTCCCTGCTCAACTCTAAGCCCCAGGCAAGTAGGGACTGCCCTGATCTAACTGGATTCAGAATCCCTTGTGCCTAGCACTATGCCTGGCACTCAGCAGATACACAACCACCTACACTGTGCTGATACCCCGTCCCACCAACGTGGGGCTCCAGCTGTCAGTGGCTTGAGAAGGTGAAGTATAGGTGTCAGTCTGGGAGGCTGGGAGATGACAGCCCATGAAATGCCTGCACTGCTCTGGCCCAGCTCCTCCTCCCCAGCTTCTTCCAGGGCTCTCAGCCCAACTTGTTTGCTCCGCTGCCCCGAGGAGCTCAGTTCTTCTTTCCCGCCCCTCCCTACCCCACCTCTACCTGCTATTCACTCAAGAAACCAAACCAGAGACAGCCAAAGGAGAGGGGCAAAGGCCCCTGCCAGTCTGTTCCCTAAGCTAGCAGGAGAAGCAGGCACCCGGGACCTGGCCAACCAAGCAGAGTCGATCCTGGAAAAGTTCATTATCAGGAGTCTGGGATTTTGACCTTCTAAGAATTCCTGTTTTTCAGGATGGCCAAAGGTTGCTCTGAGCAATAAATCCAATTGAAAAATTGATTAAGGGTTTCTCAGTTCAACATGCTGTGTCAGACACTGAAGAAACACAAGATGACCCAGACCTAGCTCCTCACCTACTGCTTGAGTTTAAGCAGAAGTATGCAAATAGGTACTCATATTGCAATGAACGGGAAAATACGCTAAATACAGTTGCAATAATAAGTAATTTTTTAAAAAAGGGTCTGGGATTTGACTTCAGGCTGTCTAAGTTTGAACCATTGTTCCACACTGAGAAGGTTCCTCTAACTTCTCTAAGCCTCAGTTTCTTCACCTGTAAAGTGGAGCTAACAAGAGCAGCTTTGCAGGGTGGTTTTAAGGAACACATAAGGCAATCAACTTGATTGATGCCTCCTCAATAGTGCCCATGGCCTGGGAAGTGCTTAGCACATGGCCTGACACTGCATAAGTGCTGTTATTATCACCATCTGGGGGCCAGGGTCTCACCCCCAGGGCCTGCTGAGCACTCATCGACCTGGCCACCTTCATTGATCTGGCCAGGAGCCCCTGGGGAGCCCCTTCTGCATGGACAGGCCACCCTTTGTCCCCAAGCAGCTGCCCTTTGCCAAGTTCATGGTCTGGAGCAGCTGGCTAGCTGGGCCTCCCACTAACAAGCCCCTTGTCTGCCAGCTCTCCCTCCTCTCCAGTGACCCCTGACCTTCCCGAGAAAGGAAGGTCTTTCTGCCTCTCCATGGCTGCTTCTGTTGCTGCCTGTGCGGGACTTTCCTGTGCTGGACTTTCCTGTGCTTGGCTGGACCTCATCTGCAGCCCCTGAGCCCTGGCCACTGCACCCTGACATGTGTGCTTAAGGCCAGTGCTGTGGACAGATGGTCTGGGTTCAAATTTCGCCTTGGCCTCTTATCAGCTGTGATATGATGGACTGAATGTTTGCATCCCCCACATTCATATGCTACAAGCCCCAATGTGGTTATACTTGGAGATGGGGCCTCTAAGAAAGTAATTAAGGTTAAATGAGGTCTTAAGGGTGGGGCCCTGTTCCAATAGGATTAGTGTCCTTATAAGAAAAGACATCAGAGAGCTCAATCTCTCTTTCCACGTGCACCCAAAGAAGAGGGGATGTGAGCACACTATGATAGCAGCTATGGGCCAACAGAAGAGTAAAACCTCACCCATAATGAAATCTACCTTGCCAGCACCATGATCTTGGACTTGCCACCATCCGTAACAGTGAGAAATAAATTTCTGTTGTTTAAACTTCTCGGTCTGAGGCATTTTATTATGGCAGCCTAGGCAAACTAAGACACTAGCTGTATGACCTTGGGCAGGTATCTTAGCCTGCCTGGCCTCAGTTTCCCCATGTGTAAGCAGTGAGGACTCACATAGAGACTGTAAGCACAGTGACAGAGCTCAGCCTATGGAAGGTCCTGAGCCTGATGGTCATCACTCCTATGTGGTCCCCTAAACACACCCTGCTTCTGCAATACCCTCTCCCCACTGCTGGCTCCTGAATCCTTCCCTCCTTCCTAGTCCATCTCTAGGGCTCATTCTTGGACAACTGCCCTTCCTCTTTCTCTCCAGAGCTCCTCAAGCCCTATTGTATATATCTGAGCCTGGGTGCTTGGCCTGAGGACCTGGGATTTTTCTCTCCCTAGATGACACACCCTGTCTCTCTCCCTGGCACCCTCACACACATTCTAGGCTCTGCCTCTGTGCCTCAGTTTACTCTCTCCCAGAGAAACCAAGTTCAAGACAGGTGCATAGGAGGTGCTGAAAACAACAGTGTCTAAAACTCCACTGTAAAAAGTGCACCCAGGGCTTTTTTATTTCACACACAAACACTCACTAAGTATCTATCTCTTTGGTAGAAACTTCTGGTTTGGGCTCTGGACACCTCTAGCTTCAATGATGCTAACAAGTGTGGACATTTACTGGGCTCTTACTGTGTTGACCCCTGGATGTCTTGTTTAATCCTTCCAACATCCTCCTGAGGCCGGTTCTGTGACAATCTCCGCTTCATAAAGGAGGAAGGAAGCAGGTGCAGGCAGGAAGCCAGAACAGGAGACGGGGTTTGTGGAAAATCGTGGAGCTGGAGGGGGTACACAAATGAGGCTGACGCAGAAGCCCCCTCTACCACCACACTTATGCCTGAGCCACAGCTGGCCCCTCTTCCAGGCCAAAGGTGGCTCCTTGGGGTACAACCTAGAATCTTCTGAGAGCTAAGCTTCGGCAAGACCCTGACATCCTGACATGGGCCTCTCCACCTGCAAGATTCTCACCTAAGCCCTGAGAGCCTGGAGGTGATCACTGGCCCCATGGACTGAGTGCTTCACAATATTGGGGTATGAGGGTGAGCACACCCAGCCCACCCACTCTGTAAGGTGATGAGCCTGGGCCCATCGCCTCAGGTCATGCCATTGAAAGTGATACCATCTTTCACCCACTTTTTAACATCCCCTTCTCTGCTCAGCTTTTACCCACCAATGGCATGGGAGGCCACCTCAGAAAATCCACGTGTGCACACACAAAGCGGTGCGGAGGATATCAGCCACACCGTCACCGAGCACCTTCCCACAAAGACTGGACTTCCCCTGAGGAACTGGTGGGCTTCCTCCTTCTTGACACCAAAACTCATGTCACTGACAATATCTTCCTTTTTACTTTGGCTCCTGGGAAGCTCAAAGTCATAACTTGACTTTGGCAATTATCTCACCTTTCCAGGGTTACTCTTTTCTCTGTGAGCTTGTCTATTTCTAGATTCTCAGTTTCCTTCCTTCCTTCCTTCCTTCCTTCCTTCCTTCCTTCCTTCCTTCCTTCCTTCCTTCCTTCCTTTCTTCCTTCCTTCATTATCAAACTATCACAAACGTGGCACGAGTTGATGCTATGAGCCCTCGGAGTCTGCTCTGGAGCAGGGGAATGCATGACCTGAAGAATCCCCAATGTATCGACAGGACGATACTCCTGACAAGCAGGGCTGTGCGGCAGGACCACATCTATGGGGTCTTCACTCCGTCAGGGGTTGGGGGAAGGCTATTCTGAGGGCTTGGCCCTGGAGCTGGGCTCTGAGGGATAAGTGGCACTTGGGTGAGGCACAAGGAGCGGAGGGTGAGAATCTTGACACCAGTTGAAGCCATGTGGAGGGAAGGAGCTTGTCACACTGGAGAGACAGAGGGGAGGAAGCCAGGAGAGTGGCTGTAAAAAGGGAGGTCAGAGAAGCAAGCAGGGCCAACCTTGCAGGGCCTCAAAGACCACACAAGTGGGTTTATGACTAATCCGGAGAGCAGAAGCTAAAACAACCGTACACCGTGCATAACAAGGTGTGTGCTTTTGTGATAATATAACCCCCTTGTTGAGATGAGAACTCTAAACTGGTAGGGCTGCTGTGATGAGAATGAGTCTCCTAGATCTTCTGGGGAGAAGCTGCAGACCGGCCTCTTTTGAGGGTGATAATGAGGATGGTTGGTCTGGGTGTAGGCGGAGGCAAAGGAGAACATCGGATGCGGGACGGGCTGGGGGGCATCAGGAAAGGCAGTCTGGGAATGGGCAGAAGGGCGCTGCTTGCAGGGCCCTGCCAGTGGAGGCTTCCTGCCCTGATAACGAAGGGCGGAGCTGGTCAGAGGAGCCTCCCTGCTTCCAAGTCCAAGATCAGGCTCCCCAGAGTGCTCGCCGCCCCCATGGGGCCCCCTTGCCCCTGCCCTGCCCTCCCTAGAAGAGGGGCATGGCGACAGAGAGTCATTCCTAGGCCATTAGGGCCCAGCGCCTCCCTCCCCTCCTGCTGCATGGTGGATTTAATGACATGTTGCTTTAAAAGCCAGCAGCTCTTGCACTCAGGCTCCCTGGAGACTGTCCTGTCCAGATCCCAGGGGTACCCCTGATGGGCGGCAGGACCTAGTGCTCACCACCCACCCCGGGAGGAGGCGGGGCTCCTGGGGAGGAGCCTCCAGGCTCTCAGGGCTCAGATGAGAATCTTGCAGGTGGAGAGGGTCAAACACCTCCAGGGTCAGCCTGGTCCCTATGTAGGAGGCTGGCCTGACATTTGATCCCAACATTAGGTCAAGGGTGAAGCGTGGGAGAAACTGTGCGAGGGGAGAAATCTGGGCTCTGGTCCTGGCTCTGGCCATAATTTGCCGTGTGACTGCTGACTTCTAAGCTTCGGTTTTCCCAAATGTGAAATGGGTGTATTGGTTTGGGCACCAGATGGATTGAACGCACACAGGATTACTGGAGGAAGGCCTGAGCAGGGGAGGCAGGGAGGGCCCTAGGCCAGGGTACAGGTCTGATGCTCCCTCATGCCGGGTTTGGGGGAGGCCTTGGGGAGGATGCAGCTTCTGAGCAAACGTGGCACAAACGTGGCCGCGGGTGCAGGGGTGGCAGCTCAGTCACTGGGCTCCCTGCACCAAAATCTCCTGAAGGGGAGCCAAGTGGCTCAGTGCCATGGCTGCCACATAGGAGTCCCAATGCCCGTCTTGCTGTGCGGTGGGACATGGACAAGTCTCTGTGCACACTGGGTAGTGCTGCCCCCACAGGAAGGACTGTGCTGACCATGTCACAGAAGCCAGTGTGTGTACAGCATGGCCGAGAATAAGGGTTTGGGCCAAGCCTGGGGAAGGTAGGGTGGCCTCCCAATCACTTCATGCTGGGAAGGCTCAGGGCAAACGGAGGCAGGCCAGGAGGGTCAGGGTAAAGAGCTGGGTCTGTGGACATGCGGAAGCCACCAGAGGCCCGAGCAGCAGAGAGGCCTGTCCAGGCTGGGCCTCAGTAGACCTGGCAGGTCCAGCTGGGACAGCAGGTATGAGACCTGAGGCTATAGGGGGTACCAGTGGCCGGGCTGAGGCCACACCTCCCCTCTCTAAGACCCTCTGACCAGAGGGTTTTTCCACCCCAGGCCAGAAGACGGCCCTTACTTCTCTATTCCCTGCTTGGCCAGCCAGTGTGCCTCCAGAGAGCAGCCCCAGGCTCAGGCTGTGGGACTCACCATGGCAACCACAGTCCCCCTGCCGAACCCCAGCCCTGGTTCCCCTTCTCGAAGTCACGCCAGAAAGAAGGCTGACTTCCTGGTGTGTACCCTTCTCTTGGGCTTTGCTCCCCCCACTACCCTCAGCCCCCACTCAGGCCTCCATGAGTCCAGGCAGTTATGGCAGCTCCTTCTCATGGCAACCATTTATTGAGCACTTACTGTGTACCAGGAGCCATGTTGCATGCTTTTTTGAATTAGCTCACTGTATTTCTATTTCAATCCTGAAAATTATCTACTTTTATTTCTATTTTGCAGATGAAGAAACTGAGACCAGAGAGGGTTGCCACTTTATCCCCAGCTAGTCAGCAGGGGAACTAGAATTTGAACCCAGATCTCCCTGATCCAAAATATTACTGTTAAATGACAATTATAATTATCCCTCAAATTTTTCCCTTCCTGACAGTTCTCAAATGCATTTTACTTCATCCTTAGACCAAGTTTAGGCACGAGATTATTCCCATTTTGCAGGTGAAAAATTGAGGCAAGAGGACGGTGACATTCCCAAGTTTACACAAGTGGTTAGGGTTGGGCAGGAGGGACGCTGGGTCCTGGGAGGTGTGCAGGGGTGCCCAGGCGGAGTCCTGACCCTGGCTCACTGCCCTTTGCACTGAGGCCATCAGTAGAGGGTGGGTACCACTCCCTCCACCCCAGAGATGCCCAGCCCAGAGGAGAAGCTAAGCGGACATAAAGCAGAAATCTTTCCTTGAGACATGTTCATTCCTTCCCTCTGCGTAAGGACAGACCTGGGTCAGGGTACATGGAGGCTAACTCTAGGGAGTCTAGGAGCCAGAACTCGAGGAGAGCCCCTCAGGATACTTCTTGAGGCTTCTCCTATATATTTCCTTAAAAAAAAAAAAAAGGTTTCCTGTTTAATTTCAAAAGTAATTAAACTGTCTACTCGTAACTGATGGCTGCTGTTCTCCAAGAAGAGGTTTTCCTTCCCTCCTCCTAAAAGCAGCTCCGGGGTAGTTTGGTCTGATCTTTCCAACCTGGTCCATGCCTAGCAAATTAAGTTAACATATAGTAATGTCTAGCAGCAATCTCAATATGAAGCACGCAGGAACAGGAGACAGTTTGAACTCATCCTATGTAATAATCAAGAGGATTGTTGAATAGTTCTGGAGTGAGCGGCTCCCTTCTTAATGAACCCTTGCTCATCCGATCACTCTCAGGTAGATGTTCCCAGAGGCAGTGGCTAACAGCACAGACTCAGGAGCCACAGGCTGCGTGACCTTGGACAGGTCAGTCTCTCTGAAGTTTAGTTTCCGCGTCTAGAAAACGAGGATCATAACTGCAGCCTCCTGAGAGGCCCCTCGTGAGCGTGCAATGAGTTCACACATATAACACTGGAAATAGTACCTGGCACATAGGAAGCATCAGCAGCTATTCTGGATCTTTCTAGAAGTGGCTGGCTGGGTCTCAGGGTTTGTGCATTTTTGTTTGTTTTACCAGATTCTGTCCAACAGACTTGTTCCCATAACTCTGAGGGTATTAACCCAACATGTTGGACTGTCCCTCCTAAAAAGTTAGTAAGAATCACCAAAATTGCAAATCTCCCCACCAGGCCCCATGCTGCCCCCACCCGGCCTCCCCAGCTGGTCGTGGGCACTCTCCGTGCACTTCTGGGCCTCACAGTGAATGAAAACCCCCAGCCCCAAGCAGACCCACAGACCCCATCTTCCTTCTGTCAGGGTCTTTCTCCCCACTAGCAATCCCTTTATCCAAAAAGATTCTTTCACTGTTGTGTAGAGGAGAGAGGCCCAGCCCAGGGATCAGGGGTCTCCTCCAGCAGCTTCGCCACCTCCTTGCTGACACAATGGGCATGGCCTGTAGTGCTCCCGGCTGCAGTTCCAGGGCTGGGACTAGAGTGAGTCAAGCAAGGGGGTAGGGAATGCTCACTCTTGGGCCAGTGAGTGCCGTGTTGGTGCCACAACCCTAGCGCCTCATTGCATTTTACATCCTGGGCACCTTGCCTGCCTCACCCAGGCCTGTCCCTGCTCAGTTCTCTTATCTGCAAAATGGGAACCCCAACTGTGGCTAGAACCCTCAAGGGGCAGTCCTATGGAGCGAATGAAAGAGCTGACTCTGTGAAGGGGCCCAGCAAGGAGGATTATCAAGCGAGGCGGGTGTGAAGCAGGAAGGGTGACTCTTGGTGCAGTAACTCAGAGACCCAAATCCGGACACCTTTCCCAGGAAGCACGTGAGGGATTCTGGGAAGATGCCAAAGGATGTAAGTATTTGCACACCTGTGTGCTTTGGCGGCAGGGACGGAAACTACTGGTCAAAGGGGAGAGAGTCACTTGGAACCTCACTCCTTAATACTCTGGAGGGCAGCCTAACCCTTTCATTTCCAGGGGAGCTGCATCCCTTGAACATAAAGGTTCTGCAGCAACCACAGTCCCCTCAGGTTTGTGGGAGTTTTGAAGCCAAAGGCAGATAAGTCAAAGGAAGATGTTGGTACTGCACCCCAAATCTTCAGGTGTGCCCAGGGCAGTGGCAGCTGGAAGGCCAGAGCCAGAGGAACAAGCGTGGGCCAGGGCAGGAGGGGGAATAGGCACTTTGTAAGGGAAAGGGAGCTTGCTAAGCCTTCCCTGCCCCAATTTTAATTAGTGACACTTCAAAACTGCCATGAGAAGTGAGTGTTGCCATTAGTTCCATTTCAGAGATGAGGAACCTGGCTCAGAGGGAGAGAAATATCTTGCCCAAAGTCCTGGCTCGAGAATTTCCTGGGATCTCAAACTCTGTGACCTCCCCGGACTCTGGGCATTTTGAAGACTTATTTTTGCTCTTCCAGGGAGACAGCTGAGGTACCTGGCCTCCCAGCCACCGCCCTGGAAGCCTCTTGTCAGTGGCTCAACTTGGGCAAATCCTGGAGTGCAGGGTGGCTGTAGTGCTGGGCACTCCAGACCTTAGGACCCCCTTCCTCTCCCACCCCTCCCCTTGCTGGGGACATCTGGGCTGGCCCTAATAGCACCATCTTCACTAACAGCGCTGAGGGCTGGACATCCCTGCCATAGAGGACACATCCTTCCCCGCCCCTTCCACCCAGAGCCTGAGGCCTCCCTGGAGCAGCCATTCTTCCAAATCAAAACTGCCCAACTGGACTTGGCCTCAGGACCTAGGTGTCAGCCCCAATATCCTATCATCATCCCTAACAATAACAGCTACCACCTGCTGATGAAAGGCTATCAGAGCACCCAGCAGCTCCCAGCATTCTGTGTACACAGCAATTCTGAAGCAATGTTAACTGTACCCATTTGACCCCCAGGTAAACTGAGGTTCTTTGTTTTCCCCAGAAGCAGATATTAGGCAAGGGCTCAGGCTTGTGAGTAGTTTATTTCAGAGGTGACACCAGAAAACACTAGTAAGGAAGAGGGGAAACAAGACAGGGAAGGGAAGAAAGTCATAAAAGGGTGAGTCATTGTCAAGTAAATTACCACTGTCACCTATTGGGGATGGAGCTTGATCCCCTGGGGGAATGCTGGGGCAGAAGTTGCCCCAGCATCATCCCACCGGAGGGGAAAGGGAGCTGGGAGGTTTGTCCACCCTGCGCTTTATCTTCTGAGGGCTGCTTCCTGGGGCCAGTAGGTTCCAACTCCTGGTCACCTATTTCACTTACGCAGCCAGGAAAAGCCTCAGGCAGAGCCTCGTGGAGTCTGCAATAAGCAGCCTCGAGTGTGAACAAGTGAGTGCCAACGGGCCCTGGGCCAAGCATCTGCAGTGTTTTCTTTCTGAGGTTCAGAGAGCAGTAACCACTTGCTCAAGGTCACAAGTAGCAGAGCCAGGATTCAAACCTAGATCTATCAATCCCAAAGTTTAAACCCCAGGGTCAGAGTGGGACCAGGACTAGAGGCTGTCTGAGCTGGGCTCTAAAGCTCAGCCCCACTCTCTGCCACACCAAGAAAGCCCTGGGCCTTGTACAGGAAGACACCAGAAAGACATCAGCCGATCCCCGTGTTCTCCAGAAACCCTTCCTGTCCCTAGGCCAGCTCCTGGCATGTTGGGGAGTTCAGACAAGTTTTTCTGCCAAAAGGAAGCCAGAGGCCCCTGGAATAAATGAGAGATAGCAAAGCCCAGACCAGGAAGGTGAATGCATAAAGGAGCGAGTGAGTGAATGAATGAATGGATGAATGAATGAAATAAGCCAACAAATCCAATTAGCAGACGGAGGGCTTCTGCCCCCTCTCACAACTCCACCCACCAAACCCCACAGAAAGACAACCCCAGAGTCACCTCTTGCCCCCCCACAGGTGGCAACATCATTTTGTTTTTGCATGTCACCACACTTAGAAATTTTTTTGAGTTTTGTTAATTAACAACGGGAAAACTTCATATCATGTAAAAACCCCAGTTTTCGATTTTGCTTGAAAAAGCAGAAATGAAGCAAAATGAAGTCCACCCTCCTGCATGGTGCTGAGTAGCTGCTGAACCCTGGGACTGGGTACGGGCACTAGTTTGCCACAGTCTCCAGCACTCCCTTTTGCTTCCCCAACACTGAAGTGTCAGCTGCCACTTTGTAGCTTGCATTTTGGTTTTTATGCCACTGACATGAGCCCTGGAAGCAGGGACGTTTGAAAGGAAGTACTTAGAGCTGGAACCTGGAACCTTGACTTGCTTTGTGAACTCCAGCCAGTCCCTTCCTCTCTGTGAGCCTTATTCACTTCCTTTGGGAACTGAGGAGCCAGACAAGTGATCTAATGGCCCGGACTCAATAATGAGGTCTGGGGAGCCGGGCAGGCCTGCCCTGGCATAGGCTTTGCCCAGGCATGGGGCACCGCAACAAAGAAACTGCATCTTCTCGGCCTCCCAAACTCATGGCGCATCCAGGTGCTCAGGATGGTCTGTTGGCACCTGCTGCCCCTCCACAGCACGCCTGGGCTCCACTGAACATTCCCCAGCAGCGGGGACACTCCCTTAGAAGTGGATGGCTGGCCCCACCTGGGTCGCATGAGCGCGCCCAGCAGGCAGGCAGCGGGTGAGAAAGGTGGGCCTGGTCTGTTTCCCCGGCTGTCAGTGGAAGACAGCAGTGAGCAGCAGCTGCAGCCAAAAGAAAGCCACTCCCTGCGGGAGGACTCCAATCTCTCCATTATGGTGCAGACCCCAACCCCAGCCCTGACTCCTACACACAGACTTCTGAGAAGCGGGCAGGCTGGGGCCAGGCATGAGTGGCTCCTGTCTGGAGTGTAGATGCCGAGTTTGAGCAAGTTCAGCCAGAAGCTTTATGAGCCTCCTCTGTGCCTGGCACCGTGCTTGCAGACCGGTCACTTCCTAAACATGAACTAAGATGGGGATGGTGACGGCTGCCACTGCAGAGAGGGCCATCCCACATGCGCTAGTAAGCCCCTGCTTGTCTGTATGCTCCCACCACCTCCTGGGTGGAACGACCTCCTTGCTAGGGCTGGTGTGAGAACTAGATGACAACGACAAATGTGTGTGGAGAGCTTTCCCCTGCCCAGCATGGTTTGACGCTGCACCACACCCACGCGCACCTCCCACACTCACGCTCCCAGGCACTCAGGGTGTCCCCAGCCAGTGGTGGAGCTGCGCCCCCTGGTCCCCCCTCCTCCCGCCCTGTGGCCAGCAGCTCCCAGCAGGCCCTGCGCTGGCCCCACGGCGCTCTGTCGGGCTCCCTGAAGCCACAGCCGGCTCTGACTCCCACGGCCAAACCGAGTCAAAGACCAATTAATATCCTGATACCTGTGGCCAGCTGAAGTGATGTGGAGCTGATGATTTCTTTTTCCATTTTACTCCAACTGTGGTTTCATTTTCTTTCCCAGCCCTCCTTTGGTCAGTGGTTTTAGGGGCACTAAAGTTCACTTTTGTGGGTAACCTGCACTGTTAGCTGTTGATTTAATTAACTCAGCCTTTCTCTTCCTTGACCAGAACAAGGCCAGCAGGCTGCTTTGCAGACACCCATTTGGACAGCCAATGGCCAGAGGCGTCTAGCGGGAGGAGCGTGTGGTCCCTGGCAGACACTCGCCAGCCCCTGGCCGTCAACCGCTGGGTGATTTCTGAAGCACTTCTGAGCCACCAGCTCCTGAGGCTCTCGGGGTTTTGCTCACATTTCACAGGTGGGAAAAGCCAGGCTCCAAGGTGTGAACCTGATTACTTAGGGTGGCAGCTCTGCTGGGCTTGCAGGCCAGGTCTGCCTGGGTCTACGACCCTTTGTATTTTAGAGAGGTTGTTATTGCCCCCTAAAAGTTGTCCCATTGGAGGTGAGGCAGGGAGAAAGCAGAAGACAGTTGGGGGGCTGGAAGAGGAGCCAGAGATGTTTCGAGGAAGATGCCAGCTGAAGTCGCCTCACTTCTGAGGTTCTTCCTCACAATGGAGCAAATCAGAGTCTTTGAGAAGTTTCCAGAATCCTTGCAGGACTGGCCAGGCAAGATGAACCTTCAACAGAGGGACAGAGGTTTCTCCCCAATGAAAGCCTCTAGCTGTGGAGGACCCCCAGGAGCACAAAGCCTGGGGCAGGAGGAAGGAGAGAGACCAGGGCTTTACAACCAGGAATGAGTGAACAGCTGGGGGGGGGGGGGGCAGTGACAAGAATTACGTGAAGGCTCAGCTTGCTGTGTGATTTGGGGCAAGTCCCTCTCCCTCTCTGGACCTCAGAGAGACACTGGGCCCTGCTCCCAGAGAGTGTGGTGGCCATTCCAGTCTGTGCCGCTAGTGTAATGAGGAACTCTGGCTGCTGGATTACAGACACTGGCCGGAGAGAAGAGTCAAGGGCAAGTTCTCAGCTTGGGAACAGATCCCCATCTCTTTCCCCTTCCCACTCCACCTCCTGCAGGAAGCTGCCACCCCTCACCCAAGCCGATTCCCCAGCCCGGTGTCCCGGGCTCTGTGGACTTATTTTTTTTCTTTTTGCCACCAGGGCGAATTGTCAATTGATTTGTTATTTATCCCACTGACAACAAAGAGAGTGAAAAGGTAATAATTCTGGGCCCTGGGGTAATTCAATTCCTGTAGCACCGTCAGCTACATTAACTTACTTCCTGGATCTCAATTCAATTAGAGCAACATTCCCCAGCATTAATAAATCAATACTCATGCCATTTGGATATATTTTGAATGTCTTTCATTATACATTGCAGGTTGGGGATGGCTGTTGAATTGGAAGTTAATGGGACAGGACAGGGCAGGTGGGGCTGCCTGGGGAGAAGCTTCCAGCCGTTAGCTCTAATTGCCTCTGCTGTAAAAGAGGAACGTGAGTAAAACAGGGGCCTGGTTAACTGAGCTGAGCCCGCGGGACACAGGGCCAGTTGCAGCTTCTGTCCGGGTGGATGGGAGCCACGCAGTTGGAGGGACTGTGTTCTCCACTCGGGCTCTCATTCATTCATTCATTCATTCACTCATCACTCCGCCCAACTGTCCTCCTGCCTGTCCTCTCGCTCTCCAGCCCCTCCTCACCCCTTCCCCAAACCTTCTTTTCATCCTCCTCCTATTCTTCCTCCCATCCCTCCTCCCATCCCTTACCTACCCCTCCTCCCACCTCTCCTTCTGGTTCTTTCTGTCCCTTCTGTCTGTCCTCTCATCCTTCCCCCCCATCTCTCCTCCCGTCCCCTCTCACATTCTTCCCATCTCCCTCCTACCTTTTCTCCTCCTTTCTTCCCGTTTTCTTCATATCCTTTCATCCTTCTACCCATCCAGAATATTTTACCGAGTGCACCAGGCACCAGGCCCTCCCTGGCTCCTGGCTCATACCTATTTATCATGCATGGTCTCCACGCTCAGAGACACACACAGATAATTACAACACAACATGCAAGAGCAACGGCATGAGCCAGCCGTGATACCTCTGTGCAGGAGAAGGCAGAGCGAGGCTCAGAGACAGCCCCGTGGCGGGAAGATCTGACTCCGGGGATTAGGGCAGGTGAGAGAAAGCTCCCTGTGTGACCCTGGGGTAGGTTTGGCAGATGAGAAGGTCTTGGGAGCCTTGAGGGAGAGCGGGCACCGCAGAGGGCATGGGAAACCTGGGATTGGGGAGTGGGGGCATCCATCATGAGTATGGATCCCAATTGCTTAAGAACTAGCCAAAAATGTGGGTTCCCAGTATCCTCCTCTGGGTTCTCTGAAGCAGGAGGCCTGGGAAGGGTCAGAAATCATGACACAAAAGACACCTGCTTAGCAGAGTTACCCTGCATCTGAGGCAGGGTACAAGTAGCTGTGGGTCTGTCACTGAACTTCCCCTGATAATATCCCTTGAAGGAAGCAAGGTAGTACAGTTTTCTCCCTTTGACAAATAAAGAAACTGAGGACCAACCAGATAAGGGCTGGGCCACAGGTGTGGTCTGCACCTTCCCTGCATGAGACCCTGGCCATTACCTCTGCTGTGCCCTCTCCTGGGATCCACACAGCTGGCTCTGTCCCTTCTGTATTTTTCACCTAGTTGCGTAACAAATTATCCCAAGATTCAGTGGCTTAAAACAATGAACATTTGTTATTGCACAGTCTCCGTGGGTCGGGAATCCCAGAGTGACTGATTCTGGCACAGGCCTCTGACAAGGCTGCTGTCAGATTGTGGGCAGGGGCTGCCGTCACTTGAAGACTCAACCAGGGCTGGAGGGTCCACATCCCAGGTGACGGATACACATGGCTGTGGGCAGGAGGCCTCAGCTCCTCACTGGCTACTGGAAGACCTTTCCATGGTGCTGCCTGAATATCTTGGTAGCTGGTCTTCCCTAGAGAGGAGAGAGAGAGAGCACACATGTGTTATACCCTACCCTCAGAAGTCATATGGCATTGCTTCTAGCACATTCTACCATTTGTTTTGTTTTGTTTATTTGTTTGTTTGTTTGAGAGTACAGAGTCTCACTATGTCACCCTTGGTAGAGTGCCGTGGTGTCACAGCTCACAACAACCTCAAACTCTTGGGCTTAAGCGATTCTCTTGCCTCAGCCTCCCAAGTAGCTGGGACTACAGGTGCCCACCACAAAACCTGGCCATTTTTTTGTTGCAGTTGTTTAGGTAGCCTGGGTTAGATTCGAACCCGCCACCTTCGGTGTATGTGGCTGGCGCTATAACCACTGTGCTGTGGGCATGGAGCCACATTCTACCATTTGAAGTGAATCTCCAAGGCCAGTCCACACTCAAAGGGAAGAAAATTAAGGTTCATCTCTGGAAGAGAATATGAGGAATTTGTGGACACATTTTAAAACTATATCTTCCTTTAAGCCTTCAGATGTCATCTTCTGAGAGATGCCCTCTCTGGCACACCTGTCTACCGAACCCCTAGCCCCCTCATCATTCTCTATCCCCTCCTGATGCTCTACTTTTTTCTGCGGCATTTGTCATCACCTGACATCCTATCTGTTTTAATTATTTATCTTGTTTATTCTCTGCCTCTCCCCATTGGAATATGTGCCATGAAATCAGACCCTGTCAGTTTTGTTCACTGCATTGGAATGGTCCTTGCACATAGTAGGTGCTTAATAATTGTCAAATGAAAGGATATGGGTGGAGATAAAGGAGGTCAACCTGGCTGGGCAAGCCCTGAAGGCAGCCCTGGTTCCAATCTGGCCATCAGCCTTAGTGGTGAAGCTGGATATGCCCCTTGCCCTAGTTCAGCCTCAGTTTCCTCATGTCAGAGGAGTGTGCTGGATTCCTTGTTCCATTGAACAAGTATGTCCCAAGCACCTTCCAAGTGCCACAGGGTATTCTGAGCCCCAGACAGACGCAGCATCTGCTCTCATGAGGCTGACCCTCCAGAATAAAACCACCAAGGGTCCTTCCAGAAACCATGTGCTCCTGCTCTGCCCTCAGGCCTCCAACAGATGCTGCACTAGGCCAAACTGTGTCCTCCCAAAAGTCATATGCTGAAGCCCTAACCCTGAATGTGATGCTATTTGGAGATGGGGCCTTAAGGAATTATGGTTAGATGCAGTCTTGATGGTAGAGCCCCGATGATGGGATTAGTAGCTTCGTAAGAAGAGGAAGAGGGAGAAATGACTTTCTATACCATGCAAGGGCCCAGCAAGGAGGCGGCCATCTGCAAACCAGAAAGAGAGCCCTCACCAGGAACCAAATTGTTGGCATCTTGATCTAGGACTTCGCAAAACTGTGAGAAATAAATGCCTATTATTTGAGCCCCTCAGTCTGCAGTATTTGGCTATAGCAGCCTGAGATGACTGAAACAGATCCTGACAGCTAATTGCCAGAGTTCAGAGATCCACAGGCTCCACATTAGGCTGAAATGTTCAAAACCCAGAATTCTCTTGGAAAAGGGTGGAGGGTGACTAGATGGCAGGGTGTCTTTAAAGCCAGTCCAAGGGGACAGAGGAGAATAAGCTTTGGCTCACCTCTGTGCCTTTGCACATGCTGATCCTCTTGCCTAGAACTCTGTCTCCCCAATCCTCACCCTTGTCACTGCCAGCTCCTCCTCGCCCACTGGGTCATGGCTTCAATGCTGCCTCCTCAGGGATGCCCTCCCTGACTCAGAGTCTGGGGTAAGGGCCCTCTGCTGGTTCCCTGGGCCCCCCTGTAAGAGTGGCACTCTCTACATTGGGCTGTAATTGTTGCTTCACCTCTGTCTCCACTTAGTATCTCCTGTGAGCACCCAAGGTCAGCACCCGAACTGGCATGCTCAGGGCTGGCCCCACACCTAGATGGGACCCAGCTTCATGGAGGCGAAATTCTTTGCCAAGATCACACAGCTGGTGGTTCTCTGATCTGTGGCACAAACCCAGGCCTCCCTGACTCCCAAGCGTGGGCTTGTCACTCTGCTCCATGAGTATATTCTCTGAAATTTCTTTCCCAACACTCTGCTCCATGGGTAACTTTCTTTCCCAACATTCTTCCAGGTGTCTACATGAACAAATGAGTCTACTAATGACTCCCATGGAGGAACTAAGACCCAGAATAGTCCTCTGACCAGACCAGTCACACGGCAAGTGAGGAGCTGGGACCAGAATCCGAATTTCCCAGTACCCCCAAATTTGTCCATCACACCCAGCCTTCCCTGACCCACAACTGGCTCCTGAGGAAATGTTCTTTGGCCCAGCAATTCACCAACCCCTCCTGGTGAGCTCTGACTGTGATCAGCGATTCTCCTGCATGCTCTCTTCACCGTTCTCAGACACCTGGGAGAAAGTTGCTATTAGTCCCACTTCCCAGATGGGAAAAAAGAGGCCCAGAGGTGTGAGGTCATTTCACTCAGTGAGCAAGGGATAGGGCAGGGGATTTATTATTTTTTTTTTTTTGAGACAGAGCCTCAAGCTGTCACCCTGGATAGAGTGTTATGGCATCGCAGCTCATAGCGACCTCCAATTCCTGGGCTCAAGTGAGTCTCCTGCCTCTGCCTCCCAAGTAACTGGGACTACAGGTGCCCGCCACAACGCCCGGCCATTTTTTGGTTGCAGCCGTCATTGTTGTTTGGCAGGCCCGGGCTGGATTCGAACTCGCCAGCTCAGGTGTACGTGGCTGGCGCCTTAGCCCGCTGAGCCACAGGGTCCAAGCC
>CAUYON010112051.1:0-14928 GCA_963573935.1 Arctocebus calabarensis | reverse complement strand
CACAGGTGCCGAGCTGAGTATAAATATCTTTTTTTTTTTTTTTTTGGAGACAGAGCCTCAAGCTGTCGCCCTAGATAGAGTGCTGTGGCATCACAGCTCACAGCAACCTCCAATTCCTGGGCTCAAGCGAGTCTCCTGCCTCTGCCTCCCAATTAGCTGGGACTACAGGCACCTGCCACAACGCCCGGCCATTTTTTGGTTGCAGCCATCATTGTTGTTTGGCGGGCCGGGCTGGATTCGAACCTGCCAGCTCAGGTGTACGTGGCTGGCGCCTTAGCCCGTTGAGCCACAGGCGCCGAGCAGAGTATAAATATCTTAATACAATAACTAAGAAAATGCGGTGAAGGCTATGTTAACCAGTTTGATGAAAATATTTCAAATAGTATATAAAACCAGCACATTGTACCCCATAATTGCATTAATGTACAATGTGCAATGTACTGTACAATGTACAGTAGCTATGATTTAATTTAAAAAAGGCCAAAAAAATAAAGGCTGAATACTGTTTCACTGTATATATGTACCCCTTCCCTTCCCTCCTCTCCCTTTTTCTTTTTGAGACAAATTCAAAAGAATTTAAATTTGAATTGCCCAGGCTAGAGTGCAGTGGCATCATCACAGCTCACAGCAACCTCAAACTCCTGGGCTTAAGCAATTCTCCTGCTTCACCCTCCTGAGTAGCTGGGACTACAGAATCCTGCCACCATGCCTGGATAATTTTTCTATTTTTAGTAGAAATGGAGTCTTGCTCTTGTTCAGGCTGGTCTTGAACTCCTGAGCTCCAGGGACCCTCCTGCCTCAGCCTCCCAGAGTGCTGAGATTACAGGTGGGAGCAACCCACTCCTGGTTGCTTGCCTATTCTTTTGAGGTCTTACCCAAAAAAGTCTTTGCCCATACCAGTGTCCTAGGATGTTTCCTCAATGTTTTCTTCTAGTGATTTCATAGTTTCAGGTCTTAGATTTAAGTCTTTATTTCATTTTGATTTGATTTTTGTATGAGGGTCTAATTTTATTCTTCTGCATGCAGATATTCAGTTTTCCCAACACCATTTATTGAAGAGACTGTCCTTTCCCCAATATATGTTTTTGGAACCTTTGTCAAAAATGAGCTGTCTGGGCTCGGCGCCTGTGGCTCAGCGGGCTAAGGCGCCAGCCACATACACCTGAGCTGGCGGGTTCGAATCCAGCCCGGGCCCGCCAAACAACAATGACGGCTGCAACCAAGAAATGGCTGGGCATTGTGGCAGGCACCTGTAGTCCCAGCTACTTGGGAGGCAGAGGTAGGAGACTCGCTTGAGCCCAGGAATTGGAGGTTGCTGTGAGCTGTGATGCCATGGCTCTCTACCCAGGGAGACAGCTTGAGGCTCTGTCTCAAAAAAAAGAAATGAGCTGTCTGTAATTGCATGGATTTACTGTAGATCTGGGTTCTGTATTCTGTTCTACTAGTCTGTGTGTTTTTATGCCTGTGTCATGTTGATTTGGTTACTATAGGTTTGTAGCATACTTTTTTTTTTCATTTTTTTTAGAGCTGGGGTGTATGTTGCCCATGTTAGAGTGTAGTGGGTATTCACAGGTATGACCATCGTGTACTGAAGCCTTAATCTGTAGGCCCCACTACAGGTGCACATCACTTCATCTGGCTGTTTTGTGGCATATTTTTTAAACTAGGTAGTATAATGCCTCCAGCTTTGTTCTTTTTGCTCAGGATTGCTTTGGCAGTTTGGGGTCTTTTGTAGTTCCATATAAATTTTAGGATTTTTTTTTTTTACTTCTGTGAAGGGGATTGCATTGGTAAGGACTGCATTGAATCTGTAAATTGTTTTGGGTAGTATTGTCATTTAAATGATATTACTTCTTCTAATCCCTGAACGCAGACTATTTCCATTTTTGTGTTTCTCCTTCAATTCTTTCATCTATTACTTTTTTTTTTTTTTTTTTGAGACAGAGCCTCAAGCTGTCACCCTGGAGAGAGTGCCATGGCATTACAGCTCATAGCAACCTCCAATTCGTGGGCTCAAGCGAGTCTCCTGCCTCTGCCTCCCAAGTAGCTGGGACTACAGGCGCCTGCCACAACGCCCGGCCATTTTTTGGTTGCAGCCGTCATTGTTGTTTGGCGGGCCTGGGCTGGATTTGAACCCTCCAGCTCAGGTGTACGTGGCTGGCGCCTTAGCCCGTTGAGCCACAGGCGCCAAGCCACTTTTTTTTTTTTTTTTTTTTGAGGCAGAGTTTAACTGTTGCTCTCAGTACAGTGCAGTGGCATCATAGCTCACAGCAGCCTCCAACTCTTGGGCTGAAGTGATCCTCTTGCCTCAGCCTCTTAAGTAGCTGGGACTACCAGCTCCCACCACGACACCCAGCTACTTTTAAAGATGGGAGTCTCACTCTTCCTCAGGCTGGTCTCAAACTTCTGAGCTCAGGTGATCCATCCGCCTCACCCTCCCAGAGTGCTGGGATTACAGTCATGAGTCACTGTGCCTGGACCATCTTTTACTTCAGTGAAGTTGCTTCCTAGACATTTTATATTCTTTGTGGCTATCACGAGTAGGATTGTTTTCTTGATTTCTTTTTCAGATTGTTTGTTATCAGTGCATATAAATTCCACTGATTTTTGTGTGTCGATTTTGTATCCTGCAACTTCACTGAGTTAGTTTATTAGTTCTATCAGGTTTTTGGTGGAATGTTTAGGTTTTTCTAAGCATACGGTTATGTCATCTGTGAACAAGGCTAATTTGTGATCTTTTCTAATTTGGATGCCCTTGATTTACTTCTCTTGACTGACTGCTCTTTCCTTTGTGGTCTTTTGTGTTTGCTTCCTTATGAGCATGATGCTTATGAGGATCACTGTGTTGTAGCTCAGATCAGTAGTTTATTATTGCTAATTACGTTATCCATTTACCCATGTTTGATGAAAATTTAGGTTGTTTCCACCTTTTGGCTGTTACGAATGGTACAGCTATGAACATGCACGTACAAGTTTTCATGTGAAGATATATTTTGACCTCTCGAGGCATATACCTGAAAGTGGAGTGGCTGTGACTTTGGCTCACCTGTCTCTTCCAACAGTGTGGGCATCTAGCACTGAGGTGGTATTTCCTTATAGTCATGTGGACTTTAATGCGTCTGTGGAAGCATAAGGACCCAGAACCGAACTTGACTGTGCTTACCTGGGCCTTTACACTTTTGTGCCAGTAAGACACCCAGAGCTGAAGTGGAAGTTTTCTCCCCACACCTACATCCTGTGTCTGCATGAGTGTAGGCACACAGTACTGAGGTGACAAATTAATGTCCTCACTTGGGCCCTCACGCCTTGGGATTAGCGTAGTCACCCAGGTGAGGGGACAGTTGGGTATTTTTACCTGGCCTTCATGCCTTGACTATATTTTGGTGCTTAGATCTGAGGTGAGACTTCTCTAACCTGGCCCTCATGCCTCAGTCATGATGTAGACACACAGAGCTGAGGTGCTAGTTGACTTTTCCCCATTCATGGTGTCATGCTTCTGCCTAAGTGTAGAAACCCAGCTTGAGGTGACATTGATTGCTTTAACCTGGGCTTTCATGCCTTTTTACAGTATGGGCACCATAATCTGGGCTGTCAGGTGACAAATGTCACCTGGGCTCTCATGTATGTGTCCCAGTATAGGCACCCAGCATGAGGTGGCAGAGACTGCTTCTCTTGTTTTTGCCCCAGTGGAGAGCCCATATTGTTTTCTTATGTCACTGAGCACCCTTATGTCCCTGCTTCAGTGTAGGCCCCTAGAACTGAGGTGACAGTGGAATGCCCTCATCTGATCCCTCATTCCCCTCTCACAGTGAGGACCCAAGCACTGAGTTGTCAGGTGATTGCACTCGCATGGGCCTGTAAGATGTGCCCCAGAGCTGGCGGCAGAGCTCGTGTGCCTCTTGACTGGCCTTACCTGAGACCCCTTGCCTCTACTCCAGATTAGGCAACCCGAGTTCAGGTGCCAGAGGAGATCCCCATCTTCATGCCTCTGTCTAAGTTAATGACCCAGAGATGAAGTGACAGTTGAGTCACCTCAATGGTCCCTTGTTTTCCTTTCCAATATAGGCACCAATATTTGTGCTTTCAGTTGACCTCCTGCACCTGGACCTCTTGCATCAGTCTCAGTGTAGGCTGCAGTGCTCAGGTGTCAGTTGACTGTCGTCACCTGGGACCTCTTGCCTGTATCCTATCTTATTTGTATCAGAGCTGACAGTTGAGTGCCCTTACCTGGACCCAAATTCCTCTGCCACAGAGCAGACATTTGGAACTGAAGTGACAGTTGACTGTTCTCATCTGACCTTTCATGCCTCTGTTTAACAACCCACAGTTGAGGTGACAGTTGAATGTCTCAGTCACTCCCTCATTCTTCTTTCCTAGGTAGTACCAAGATTGGGCTTGTGGTTGACTGCTGTTTCCTGAGCTCTCATGGCTCTGACACACAGGTGAGCTGGCATTTGAGTGCCCTCTGCTGGGCCTCATGTCTTGGTCCCAGGGTGTTGCGCCCCCTATGGCTCTGGTCTCGGTTGCCACAGGAAGGAACCCAGCGTGACATGAATTAGAAGTACAAGTTTGCGCAGGCTAACCATAGTTGCAGGGTACCCCTGAGCCCCATCCGCAACGGCTATTTATTAATGTTATACACAACAGGTGTGGAGAGTTAAGGTAATTACATATGAGGGCTGCATGCGTAAGGATTGCCACGTGCTGTCCTCACGTGTTCTCTCCCCACAACCCTCATAAAGAATTACTAAGCATCAATGTTTAACACCTGCTTAGTGGTCAGTGACTGACCTTATCTCATTCTGGAACACTGAGTTACTTGGGGGATTGCCCCCAAGTCACAAAACGTCTCTAGGTTTGCCAGGAGACTGACCTGTTCTCAGTGTTTCCTTTTAATGTGATAAGAATCAGTAACTGTCCTTTGAAAGCATGGTGTCCAGTCCTCTACACAGGGTAGCTTCCATGCATGACATCCAACAGGTGTGTCATGTTTTGGGTTCTCAAGCTGTGTCGGGACCCATATCTGAGGTAACAGTTGAATGCTATCGCCTGCTCCTCTTGCCTCTACCTATGCTTAGGCACCAAGGGCTGAGGTAAACGTTGACTCTCCACACCTGGGTCCTCAAACCTCACCCTAGTCTATGCAGCCAGAGGTCAGGTGGTAGTTGAATGCTAAAACCTGGACCTAATGCCTCTACCCCAGTGCAGAGATGCAGAGCTGAGGTGACAGCAGACCGTCCCCCATCTCCCCCCTCCCAGTGTAGGCAGGTACACAGTTTTGGTGTTAGTTAAAAACCCTGACTTGGGTCTCATACCTCAGCACTGATGTTGGCATCCAGAGCTGAGATGAAGCATCTGCATTAGGGTAAGTGCACAGCTATGAGTTGACAGATGACTTTCCCTGTTTGTCATCCTTTTCTCTCATGTGGGCCCCAGAACTGAGGTGATAACTTGTCTCAATTCTGTGGACCCTAAGGCCTGATGTACAATGTATTCAGAAATGAAGTGACAATGGCTGTCCTTAGCTGGTCCCTCACACTCGTGCCTCAGTTTAGGCACCCGGGGTTGAAGTGGCAGTTGGTTGTCCTCATCAGGGCCCTCATCTTTTTGCTCCTCATAGGCACCCAGAGGTCAGGTGACAGTTGAGTGTCTTCATCAGGACCTTCCTGCCTGTCACAGTGTAGGCACTCAGAGAAGTCTCAGATTGAGAGGTCTCCATGCTTCCCAATTCCCACTCACATGCAGTCACTCCTGTACTGGGTACCTCATGTGGAGCTGGGTCCCTTCTCCACCTTGAGCTCCCACTGTTGCCCCTACATAGGAGCGGTGCCCCTCAGTGACACTGTGCCAATAGGTTCCACAGCAGACAGCTATGTTAGGTCCTTGTAGTCCATAACCATGGGGGGCAGGAAGAGTGGAGTGCTCCTGGGGGTCGGGGCCCTACGCCTTCAGTTTGTCTGGGCTCAGTGCCATCCCTAGGTTCCTATTTTAGACTTAGAGGACACAGGGCCACCGTCTCCCAGCAGACTTGAGGACAGTGCCCCCTGGTGGCTAAGGTTCAGACACAATTTTGTGGTGGTGGTGGGGAGTTCTGCTGTATTTCAGCCCTCATGTCACCTTGGGCCTGTCACAGAGCTTAGCTTGTCCACTGCAGCTTCATGGAGGCCACACTGCTGGGAGTCCAGGGCAGTAACGCCACATAGGTTTTTTCTAACCACATAGCCATGGACACATAAAGCAGGGCGGGCCCAGTGACCCATCAGAGACCCAGAAGTCACTGTGGAGGTGGTATTGAGAACTTGAGACTGACCCATATTCACTCACTTGAGTTTTCCCTCCTGGCTGCCCCATTAGCTCTGCCTAACTTCCCATGGTAGACAGCAGAGGCTGACTCAAGTCCCAGGACACAAAGGGTGACAGCCTTGCTGCACCTGCACACATATTTCCCCTCCTGGCCTTGCCTTGCAAACTGACAGCAAGCTGGAGGGAGTAGTGTCGGCCGGCCTGCGGTCTTCACTCCTCCCAAGCTCTTGCTGACAGTCTGAGGATCTGGCACTATGGTCACAGGCGTCCTTGAACATCAGGCACTGCCACTCACAGGGCTCTAGGTGTGTGTCCTCCCCTCTGCTGGGAGCAGTCTTCCTCTCCTGGTCCTATTTCTGGGCTGCTGGTTTGCTTCCTACATAAAACACAGCACTACCTCATTATTTTGTCCTCCATTGGCCTCAACTAGAATCTAGGCCACAGTACAGGGAACATGGTGTTGGCAGGACAAATGCTGTGCTGAGACATTCAGGGGCTCCTGCATTTGTTGGGGGCAGTGTAGAGGGCTGAAGAGTGGGCTCCCAAACATGTCCACTTGGAGTCTCTGAAGGCAGCCTTATTTGGAAATGGTGTGGTCAGGTGAGTTAGGCTGAGGTGGGCCCTGATCCAGCATAGATGGGACCTTTACAAGATGGGAGAGAAGCCACACACTGTGAGGAGGTGGCCACGTGAGGAGTGAGATGAGGCAGCTGCAAGCAGCAGCTGGAAGAGGCAGGAAGGCCCCTCCTCTAGAACCTCTGGAGGGAGCTTGGCCCTGCCCACACCTGGATTTTGGACTCTGGCCTCCAGAATAGGGCAGAATCCATTTTTGGATTGAGGCTTGTATGAGTGTCCTGCGGCTGCTGTCACAAAACAGCAGAGATTCGGGAAGCATCTCTCCTCCCTAAATACTTCTGCAAGTAGTATTTGTAAGGAGAGGTGATGCTGTGGTCAGGCCCAGAGGTAAGGAACCTGAGGGAGGGAGGTTGCAGAACAAGCGTGCAGGTGCACGGGGAGTGGGGGAAGCAAGTGACAAGGGGACAGAAAGAGCTGTTTGCAGATTTAATGGAGGGTAACTAAGGTGGGGGGTCCAATCTACTGCTTCTGCTTTTCCTGTGGTGGGGAGGCTGCTGCAGGTTGGGTGGGGGCCATGGAGTGCAGAGTTGGTAGGACTGGGGTACTTCCAGGGAGCCCTAGGCATTGCTGGGCAGCACCAGGTCCTTTCCAGCTGGTGACCAGGAATGTGGAGTGGCACTGAGACTGTTGTGGCTGCAAGCAGGTTCTCTCACATCCCAAGTTCTGAGAAGCCTGCCCATAGCCACCAGGGGACATGGTTTGGCCACTGCCCCACTGAGGCCCACAGCTCCTTCCATCGTCCTTGACTCCTACCCTAGGTCATCACTAGTCCCAATGGCTGAGGAGCCCTGGGACAGACATGCTACCCTTCACCTCCCTTCTGTTTGGGCTGGAGTGAGGGGAGGCTTGTTTAGGAAGGGTCTGAGGAGGCCTGGGATGTCATAGCATGAGTCTTGAGTGCTTGGTGGCTGAGGAATGTAGCTGGGCTCGGACAGCAGCAGCAAGGGGGGGGCAAAGGTGGCCCAAGCCTGGCACCAGGAATGTGAAGCTGAGGATGATGGTCCCGAAGTGGCCGAGGTAGGGGGTAGGGGTGGGCAGTGGGCTCAGAGCTTGTGAGGGTTCACCCACTTGTAGGTGCCCTCGTACTGGAAGCCCACTCTTTTCATCAGCTCATCTGCTTCCACGGGGCCTCGGCTGCAGGGGTCGGGGCAGGCAGAGTGTGGTTAGGGAGGCCTGCCTGGCTCCATCCTGCCCGGCTCTGGCCCACCCAGCTCCCTCCTGCCCTGCCCTCACCTGCCATAAACGTAGGGGATGGGCTTGGGCTTCTCCTGCTCGATCTTGTGCAGCAGTGGGGTGAAGATACGCCAGGCCTCCCGGAGCTCGTCACTGAGGGGACAAAGTGTGGCTTGAGAGGGGGAAGCACAGAGGGAGGAGGGAAAAGGCCACCCCCATAGTCCCAGGGTGCCTCACCTGCGCACAAAGTGCATCTGGCTCCCACAGAAGACGTCCAGGATGAGGCGCTCATATGCATCAGGGAGTTTCACGTTCTACAAGGGGAAGGGGGTCTTGCTGACACACCCGAAGTTTCTCTGGTTCCACTGCCCCCCCACTGGCCCATCTCCCAAGGCATACCTTGTATCTGTTGCCATAGGTGAGGTCCAGCTCTGACTCTTCGGGGTTGAAAAACATGCCGGGCTTCTTGGTCATCATCTTGGTGTACACGGCCTCATTGGGCTGCACGCGGATCACCAGCTCGTTGCGCTTGCACTGCTGGTGGAAGATGTCACCGGCCACATCTCGGAACTGCAGGCGCACCTCAGCCTTGCGCTCATTCAGAGCTTTGCCACAGCGCAGGATAAAAGGCACCCCTGGGTGGGGGGCAAAGTCAGGCTCAAGACCAGCTCTCTTGGTGGCGTGGGTCAGGGCATGTGAGTGTTAGTGGCATGGGGGTATGGCAGGGTTCACTATCCCAGCCTTGCCAGGCCTCCTCCCTCCAGCAAGTAGGTCTCCCAAGTGCATGCCCTGCCCTGCCCTGCCTTCCTAGGGCATGGAGAAATCACCTACCATCCCATCTCTCGTTCTCCACATACAGGACAACAGCTGCAAAGGTGGCGGTGGTGGACCCATGGGGCACTGTGGGGTCATCCAGGTACCCTTTGGTGGCCTCGCCCTCTCCACTGGGGTTCCCCACATACTGGCCCAGGACCACATTGTTGGCCTGCACCTCTGAGATACATTTCAACACTTTGACCTGGGAGAAAGCAGGGGGAAGAGTGGGCCCCTAGGTGATGAGGTGGAATACAGGTGGCAGATGTGAGGAAGCTGGGAAGACCCAGCAGGGGGCTTCCCCATAGGGTGAGTGTGCCCTGCAGACCAGTGGCCCAAGAATAGAAGCTACCTCTTTGTCTCCACTTACTATGTTCAGGGGTACAGCCATAGGTCCCTTCCCTGAGGTCCCTCTGGGACTACCCTGGCCCACTCTTGTTTTCTCTGAGGAGGAAGGTGAGGCAATGGCCTGGCCTGGTTGCACTGTGCTGTGAAACCTGGGACATTCCAACCTGGGCTTCATGACTCCCAGAGAGGGTACCTACAGCGGATGCCCCATGCTCAGGGCTGGTAGCTTATGCAGGGGACAAAGACACTTGCTGTTTGCACATCTTGCTCCTCATCTTGTCAAAGACACTGTGGGTGCAGGTGCTGGGGCCCAGGAGGGTACCCTCCACCTACTTTCTCATCACGGACATCGTCTGAGTCAGTGGAGGCGGGCTTCTCCATGGCCACCAGACACAGCATCTGCAGGAGGTGGTTCTGCATCACATCCCTGGGGGCAGAAGAGGCCGCAGCTCTGTCAGCACCACTCACAGGTTGGGAGAAAGCAGTGAGGAAGGGGCATCTTAGCCCTTCCCTGTCAGCCAGGTTCCAGAGGGGCCAGTGTCCCCAACAAGGCTTTCTAGCTGTGGCTGCAAGATTTACTTCCTGATTCCTACTGTCTCCAGGTCCCCTTAAGCAAGCAAGCACAGCATCCCTGCCTCTGAGCCAGGAAGCCCCTGTGGGGTGTGGCTACCCTCTGCAGCTCAGATGCTCAGATTTTGACCTTTGGGATGGGAGGAGGGACCACCCACAACAGGGAGGGCCAGCCCTGCAGGACGGCCCTCCCATGATGTGGAGACAGGCTCTCACCGGATGATCCCAAATTCATCGAAATACCCTCCACGGCCCTCAGTGCCAAAGGGCTCCTTGAATGTGAGGATTACACAGGCGACATTGTCCCGGTTCCAGATGGGGCCAAAGATCCTGTTGGCAAATCTATGGGGACAAAAAGGGCAGAAGCTGGCATGGCAGAGGGGAGGGGCTGCATTCTGAAGGGACTTGTCCTGGGGCAGCAGGACAGTGGAGACTCCCTGAGCACCCACTCCTGACACTGTCCCCCAGCGCCACCTCAGCACCATGAGATTCTGCACCATCTCCTTGCCCAGGTAGTGGTCAATGCGGTAGATCTGGTCCTCATGGAATAGGGAAGAGATGTGGTTGGACAGCTGGTCGGAGCTCTGCAGGTCCCTCCCGAAGGGCTTTTCCACGATGACACGGTTCCAGCCTCTGCCAAGAGCCCAGAGTCACATCACCTCCCTGGAACACTTCAGGGAGTGGGGGTCATAGCTGTACTACCCAATTGTCCCAAGGAGCAGAGTCTCCCTCCCCTGCCTTCTGTCCTTGGCTATTAACACCAGACTCAACACTTTCTCAGTAAGCTTCCTGCCAACCTGCCAGTATTGGGCAGCACTGCTGGCACGTCCCAGGGTCCCAATGTGGGGGAGCAGAGGGAGGGGCTGGCAAGGGCATGAGTTCAACATTGACTCCTGACTGGGCTTCCTAGAGAGCTAGGGTCACAGGTGTGAGCCACTGTACTCTTTCCCCATTGGTTTTAAAATTAGAACAGGGCCTTTTTTTTTTTTTTTTTTGAGGCAGTCTCACTTTGTCACCCTTGGTAGAGTGCCGTAGCGTCACACAGCTCACAGCAACCTCCAGCTCCTGGGCTTAGGCGATTCTCTTGCCTCAGCTGCCCAAGTAGCTGGGACCACAGGTGCCCACCACAATGCCCGGCTATTTTTTTGTTGCAGTTTGGCTGGGGCCGGGTTCGAACCCGCCACCCTCGGTATATGTGGCCGACTTCCTACTCACTGAGCCACAAGTGCCGCCCAAAATGGGCTTTTTCTTTGCTGTCCCCTGCACGACAAAACCAGGAAGGGGTGGGAGATGGCTGCCAGTCTGGGAATGGGTGGGAGCGCATACTGCTTCGCCACTAGCTCATGGAGCGACACTGCCACCTTGTGGCCATGATGGAGACTCAGGAAAAGCCAGAGAGTGAGCAAGCAGCAGCAAGTGTTTCATGGGGCAACACTGTCACCTTGTGGTCTTGGCGAAGACTGCTACCAGGGACCTTGATTTCCCATGTGATGGCCGTTGAGGCTGTACATGAGCACTTGAACCACAATTTGAACCCTAAAAGTGGGTATTGGCCCAGTGTGGTGACTCTAGTCTGTAATCCTAGCACTTTTGGAGGTTGAGGCAGGTGGACTGCCTGAGCTCAGGAGTTTGAGACCAACCTGAGCAAGAGCGAGAACCCATCTCTACTAAAAATAGAAAAACTAGCCAAGTGTTGTGGCAGCTGCCTATAATAATGTGAGCCCAGGAGTTTGAAGTTGCTGTGAGCTATGACACATGGCACTCTTCCCAGAGTGGCAGAGTGAGACTGTATCAAAAAAAAAAAAAGAAAAAGAAAACAGGCTCGGCGCCTATGGCTCAACGGGTTAAGGCGTCAGCCACGTACACCTGAGCTGGCAGGTTCGAATCCAGCCCGGGCCCGCCAAACAACAATGACAGCTGAAACCAAAAAATGGCCGGGCGTTGTGGCGGGCGCCTGTAGTCCCAGCTACTTGGGAGGCAGAGGCAGGAGACTCGCTTGAGCCCAGGAACTGGTGGTTGCTGTGATCTGTGAGGTCATGGCATTCTATCCAGGGTGATAGCTTGAGGCTGTCTCAAAAAAAAAAAAAAAAAAAAAAGAAAGAAAAGAAAAGATGACTATGACTATTAACATTTCCAGTAAATGCTGTTAGAAAATAACACATTCAAAGAAAAAAAAAATAAAACAGAAAATAACACATTCATAGTCTATTTACCTCTTTGGAGAGCTAGTTTGTGTAGTGAACAAACAGAGGGCACCTGTCTTTTCAACTGCCTAGACCTGTTTGACCCAGGGCTCTTAGGAGCAGTGGCAAGCACCTGCTCAGCCAGCAGAGGACCTAAGCCAGGGCAGGCCAGGGTAGGCCATGATGGCAAGGGACAGGTAGAGGACAAGCCTTACGTTTGGCTCATGCAATTCTCGTGGATGTTCTTGGTGACAGCCTCATAGACAGTAGGGGGCAGAGCCAGGTAGAAGAGCCGGTTGGCCTGAGCCCCTGGGTGCAGCGCATTCACATGAATGTTAAGGCGCTTGTAGGAGGCTGCGTCATCATATTGGCCAGCCACGTAGGAGTTACGGGCAAAGAACTCCTCCAGCTTGGGCTTCTCCTCTGGGGTGGCCTAGAAAGACAGAATGACAGATGCTAGCCCCTCCCTTAGAGTCCCTGTCTGTTCTGCTCAAGGGGAGGGGCTGTCTCATTTGTGTTCTCTCATCCCATAGCCAGGATGGTCTTCCTATGCTGGGTTCAGTGCCATCTCAGCAATGTGGCACATCCAGGGGAGGGGCTGAGGCAGACAGCAGGCATGCTATGGGGAGATGCAGCCAGGCCACTTGTCAGGATGGCCACACCTGCACATCCCTAGGGACCTTGTGCCCTAACACAAAAGTGATATTTCAGGAAACTTTGAACTGGGATAAATATACTCTCTCTAAAATCATGACACCAAACTATAATGTTATTAGGAAACAATAATAACAATAATTAAGCTCCAAAGAGTTTCTCTTGGTGGAGAGGCACCTGTCAGAAGTTCTTTTCTACCTCTGGGCACATCCAATTTGGCCCCAGAGCATAGCAGAATGGAGCCAGTGAGTCCTGGCCAGAGAGTGGCTGGGTGATAGGGGTTCTCTGTGCCCACAGCCCTTCCTGCTAAGGAAGTGGCAAGAGCAGGTGGGGCAGTTTTCAGCCCCAATTTGGCAGGCAGCGTGCATAACTTTGGAGAAGGCAAGGAGGCCAGGTGCTAAGGCCTGAGAACAAGGGAGCAGGAAACAGCATCCCGAGATAGGATGAGAGAATGTCTCCTGGTGGCTACCTGAGTCTGGCCCCAGGGGGAGGTGGCAGAGAGGACAGAACCAGGCCACGGGACACCCCGAAGCCACTCACTTTGAAGAAAGGCTCACTCTGCTCGCGGATGTCAGCCACTGTGAGGCGGGAACGGGCATAGCCCACAATGAAGGTATCTTCAGGCAGAAGGCCATCCCGGAACAGCCACCTGAGGGCAGAACATAGCCATAGCTGGGATGTGGGGCCTGTTCCTGCTAGGGAGTATATAGGGGCAGTGAGGGGATGCACTCACCAGATGGTGGGGTAGATCTTCTTTTTGGCCAGGTCGCCCTGTGGCAGAGGGAACAAGTGTGGTTAGAAGAAGCTGGGGACACAATCTACATTGTCCCCCACTCTGCTAGCTCAGTTACAAGTGTATTAGTCTTGCTCTTAGATGCAGCCCTGAGATCCAAGTCTGTGCCAGCCCTTTACCCACAACCTGGAAGGCATAAAGACATCTCCTTTGGTAGTAATTCTCTAATTATATAAAAATATTAAAACTTAAACACATCTCCTGTGTTCAAGAAGAAAACCTGAAAATTCAATTCAGTAGAACTGAATGAGGATAGATATACCATGTAACCAAACTTGTGAGATGTGGCCTCAACTGCTCACACTAGCAAAAAAGAGTGGCGTGAAGATAATTAGCTAAAGGATTCCATTTACGAAGTTAGATAAAAGGGCCTACGTGCAGTGGCTCATGCCTGTATTCTCAGCATTCCAGGAGGCTGAGTTGGGAGGATCCCTTGAGCTCAGAAGTTGAGACCAGACTGAGCCAGAGAGAGATATCGTCTCTAAAAATAGCTGGATGTATAAAGTCCACTAACGAATTCCTTAATTGTAGTCCAATGACCATTCAATGACTGTTTTGACAAGAAGGAACATCGTTATTTTCCGTCAGAGGAATAGCACCTAGAGGCTTCCACTGTTATTTTCTTCTTAACTTGGCTTGTCTTTGGCTCCATTGAGCATTTTTATTTTATCATATATTTAGTTAAATATTGGATGTCTCTGTCATGAGGGTCTTCTATAAAGAGTCACATATATACCTATCTGAACCAACAAAAATCTTTATCATGTGATGGGCTCCACTAAAAGTTGGCCATTTTCAATTCTACCTAATAAATAGACGGAATTCAGCAATAAATAAATAAATAAATAAATAAATAAATAAAATAAAAATAGCCGGATGTAGTGTCAGGGCCTGTAGTCCCAGCTACTCAGGAAACTGAGGCAGGAGGATCCCTTGAGCCCAGGAGTTTGAAGTTGTGAGCTAGGCTGATGCCATGGCACTTTAGTGTGAGTGACAGCATGAGAGTCTGTCTCAAAAAACAAACAAAAAACCAAAGTAGTTAGAAAAAAGAATAGTAGAATTTTAAAGCCAAATAATGAAAAGGAATGAAAAAATGAAAAAAAATTTAAAATAATGAAAAACTAACCAAAATGAAAGATTAACAAAGCCAAAAGTTGGTATTTAAAATAGATTAATAAAAACAGACAACCCTCTGGGGCACAGTTGCTTTTTTAAAAAGGCACAAATAGGCTCGGCGAGCTAAGGCGCCAGCCACGTACACCTGAGCTGGCAGGTTTGAATCCAGCCCCCGGGCCCGTCAAACAACAATGACGACTGCAACCAAAAAATGGCCGGGCGTTGTGGCAGGCGCCTGTAGTCCCAGCTACTTGGGAGGTGGAGGCAGGAGACTCGCTTGAGCCCAGGAATTGGAGGTTGCTGTGAGCTGCAATGCCACAGTACTCTATCCAGGGTTAA